>JASDQU010504194.1:18990-37682 GCA_032191745.1 Picea mariana | reverse complement strand
ATGTAATTATTCAAGACATATAAGAAAAAACATTCTGTGGTTTTCTCCCGATTTGGGTTTCCACGTAAAACACTGGTGTACTGTGTATATGTGTGATTGTTTATTTATTACTGCTCATTATTGGATAATAATTCTACATTGATATAACATTTGAATAAAAAGGATTATAATTACGCTATTACTGATTCACCCCCACTCTCAGTAATCCAACACCATCTTCTCTTTTGATGTAGCATTTGCTTCCAAAAACTCTGAAGTGCTTCACATTTGTTGGTCTTCCATTCCATAGGTCATAGGGAGTTTTGCCAGTGTTGTTTCTGAGCATTAATTTGTTTTTAATGTAAACTTCTATATGCATTGTCTATGTCCAAAATATATCTATCAATTTGGAATCCATTAGCATTGTTCGATCCATTTACTGTATTGTCTCGTTCTTTCTTTCAACAACTCCATTCTGTTGAGGTGTCCTACCAACGTAGAATTGCCTTTTTATTCCATGACTGCTGCAGTAGTCCATAAATTCCTTTGAAGTGAAATATCCTCCATTATTAGATCTCAAGCATTTGATTTTTGAATCCATTTCATTTTCAACCATTTCCTTGTAGATCTTGAAGTTTTCAAAAGATTCTGACTTATTCTTGAGGAAGCAAACTGTGGTCATTCTTGTATAATCATCAACTAATAACATAAATTATTTCTCACCTCTTAATCCCTTTGTTGTAGTTGGTCCAACTAGATCAGTATGCACAATTTTCAGTGGTCTTGTCGTTGAATATTCCTTTCACGTGAACATGGTCTTTGTTTTCTTTCCTTGTTGACAATGCTTACATAAAGTGTTGGTTGGTTTCATGATCTAAGGAATTTCTTTGACTGGTTCTCTTTTGTTGACTTTGACAAGGTTATCAAAATGTATGTGACCCATTCTTTTGTGCCATAACCAACTTTCATCTTCCTTTCCTAGACAACACTTTTCATTTCCAATTTCACTTAACACATATATGTTGCTTGAAGTTCTTGCAGCTGTAGAAATCAATTTTCTTGAAACTTATTTTCTTATCTCTCACTTTTGTGAATCGAAAGTAACTTTATGACCTTGGTCACACATTTTACTCACACTTAGAAGATTATGTTTCATATCTTCTACTAGTAGAACATTTTTTGCCTTTGCATTCGTGTTCCCAATTCTTACTGTGCCTTTTCCAATTATTTTGGTTGAATCATCATTTTTGAAGGAGATTGATCCATCTTTTTCCTTTCGTAATGTCAGAAACCTATCTATATCACTTGTCATGTGTTTTGAACACCCAATGTCAACATACCAACCATGTTTCTTCTGCTTAGCTTGTAGAGCGAGTGTACATTCTTCATTGCTATAATGATCCTTATTTCTTATCCATGTCCTTTTCTAAGGTTCATGTCTATGACTGTTTTTATTCTATTGTGGTTCTCTAGGAGGGACTGTCATTCTGTAATATTTGGCCATGTGTCCAAAATTGTTACATTTGTAACATTCCACTTCAGTGCTCAAAGATTCAAACCTATTGTAACTTCTTCTCTGTGTTTCACTAAGCCTTCTTGGATAACCCCTTTGTGTATGACTTTCAAAGTTGTTAGTGCTCTTGTTGTTAACTCTGCAATTCACAGCTTTATGTCCAAAATTATTACATGCATAACATAAACCAAAAAATATAGTTTGATACCTGGGAGTTTAAGATCTTCTTAAAGGAGGTACTCTTATAAATTCATCTTCTTCCTGAGGCATATCTGTCGGTTGTTGATTATGAAATCTGAATCTTCTTGGTGGAGGAGTGTCCTTGTAATATTCCTTGTAGATCTTCCTATCCCCCTTGATTGTTTCTGCATAGCTTTTTGGATATGCTTCTTGCTCTGTTGTTTTGGATCTTGATCCTTTTTCTGTCTAATTGTATCTAAGTCTGGACTTGTCATGATGAGATTTTTTACTACTGATAATGTCATCCAAAACTTTTGAGTTGTTCTGCATATTTTCTTTTGAAGATCCTTTCTTAATGTGACAATCTCTGCTTCCAAATTTCCAATGATCTTGTCTGTTTCTTCTAGTTGTTCTTTGAGTGCTTCTTCAATTATTTCATCTTCTTCTATTTGAACCTTCAAATTTGTGATATTTTGTTCTAGTTATTGAGTGTCTTATTTATTGTCTATTTCTACTTGTAGTTTCTTGTTTTTCTTCTTTCCTCTTCAGATAACTTCTATGGCACACATTAATTCCTCTCTGTAGTCAACTTCTGCCTCTTCAATTTCTTCTTCGAATTCTTCATATTCTTGTTCGGCTTCTTCGTATTCTTCTTGGGAGTCTTCTTTATCAGAGTCTTCTACTGCCATGAATAGAAATTTTGATGTCTCACTGTCACTGACTTCATCTTCATCTGATGATGAGATGTCTTCTTTGGTGCATAAGATTTTCTTGCAAACTTTCTTTGTGGTTCTTTTGCCTTTATATGTTTGTTTTCCTTTTGAGTAACCTTCATCATTTCTCTTTTTCTTATAAGGACATTTGTTAGAAAAATGACCAATACCATCACAATTAAAATAGATTAAAGGAATCTTACCTCTATACCTACCGTCGGTTCCCTTGTTTAGTCTTTTGACAAAGTTGACCACTTCTTCATCATCTTCCGAGACGTCACTGTTGCTACTATATTCTTATTTTTTCCTTCACTTTTGCTTTAACTTACTGGATTCTTTGAAGGCTGCTTCTTTTATATCTAGATTTTCATGTTCAGTTCTCATTTCACATGCTATGAATATTCCATGTAATTCGTCCATGCTTATTGAGTTTAGATCTAATCTTTCTTCTAGTGTTGATATCCTAGGGTCAAATATCATAGAAAGAGATCTTAGTACTTTTTGAACAATTACAGATTCTTTGATTTTTTCTCTCAATCTTATGATTTCATTTACTGTTTCATCAACTCATAAAAATTAAGCTGCAATATTCTCATCTTCCTTCATCTTAAGCTGTTCGAACTAACCTCTGTAAGTTTGAGGCTTTGCTGCTTTGACTTTTGAATCTCCTTCACAAATATTTTGAAGTTTGTCCCAAATATCTTTAGCGTATTTACAATGTGAAACTTTGGTGAATATCATTTCACTAAGACCATTCAGAAGTGCATTTTTGGCTTTGGAATTATTCTGGCAGAGTTTTAGTTCTTTGTCATTTGTTGGCGGAATTGATGGCGTTGTGTATCCATCTACAATTGATTGCCAAATTTCAAATCCTTGTGCCTGTAGATATGTTTTCATCCTTATGCTCCAAAATGCACACTTTTATCCATTGAACTGTGGTATTCCATTTTTATATAAGTTGTTTCTCTCCATGATCTACCTTTTAGTGGTTAAACTGATTTCTGAAGGAACCTGCTCTGATACCAATTGTTGGATTACTGAGAGGGGGAGTGAATTAGTAATAGAGAAATTTAATCATTTTTAACCATATAATCCAAGTGTTATATCAATGTAGCATTATCATCCAATAATTGTTGAGTAAATAAGAAATAAACAAATGAAAAATCATACACATACACAGTACATCAATGTTTTACGTGGAAACCCAAAGTGGGAGAAAACCACAGAATGATTTTTCTTATATGTCTTGAAGAATTACATTCATTCGAAGCACCAACTTCCTTTGTTTTTCAGCTGCAACTGGAAGGAGGCTCCAACCCCCTTATTTCTTAGCCTACAACCTGAAGGAATTTTCAACTCCCCTATTCTCTGGCTACAACCAGAAGGAGGCTACAACCCCCTATGTTCTCCGGATGCAACCCCTTGCCCTTGCCCCATCCAACCGCCCTGAAGTAGAAGTAGAATGATGGAACCACTGTCACACTATCACTGTGATATATACCGTTGTAAACTCGTACCAATAAACTTGAACCAAGCATCAACTTGTACCTCAAACTATAATCAACCTGTACCATAAACAAGTGAATCAGCCATGCACCAACCTGTACCTAAAACAACCTGTAATCATCTTGTACAAAAAAACTTCTAATCAACATTTACCATAGACAAGTGCATCCAACCATGTACCAATTATATACCAATCATGTGTCAACTACTCATCAACTATGACTCATCAATATGTACCAACATCATCAACTATACACCTCATGTATGTGCCAACTCATCAGCTATGTGCCTCAACCATGTACCCAACATATACCTCAACCAAAATCCCTTATCAATATCATCATCCAAATATGATTTGTAACTCTGTAATAAATATGGTGTATATGATCACATACCTTGTTGAATTCTGGCTTATTCTAGAGAGCGACCTTGTAGAGCTTTCCCCACACAGAATATTTGTTGAATGGATCTTAGAAAGCATCATCAAAAGAATTTATCCTCCCTTGAATTCCTACCTTCTTTTCTTCACCTTCCCTTTGAAATTCGGCTTAGATATCCTTTGGTTACCTCAGTTACCTATAGATATTCAATATGCTCAAGTGTGATGTAAAATGAGAAAGCCTTGCCTCTTATTTTAACTCTCCATCTTCTAGGCCACTTAACCTATTTCTAGGTCACTTAACCCATTTATAGGCCACTTAACCTATTTTCCTCATGTTTAGGGTTAACCACTTTTCATAACTAGAAATTTCTCCATTACTTTATCATTTAAATATTTCTCCTTGACTTTGTGACCTCACATTATCATTTAAATAATCTTCTTTGATTTTGTCACCTCACTTTATTATTTAAATAATCCTTCTTGACTTTGTCACTTTACTTTATCATTCAAATAATAATTTCTTCCTTGCAAGATCTTTGACTTCTTTGACCTTTTGGGGCTTCAAGCCAACATGTGAGGGTCTTCCAACTTTGTAAGGCCGTAACTCTCAAACCATGAGGAGTTATGTGACGTTCTACATACCAGAAATGGCATGACCTGTACTATCTATATAGAATAGTATTACATTCAAATATATTAAAAATCATACCATTATACATGAAACAACCTTGGGTCCATTACCCAAACCTTTGTGCTACCAGACTTTCTTCAAGGGTTGACATCAATAACAACCAACCTTAATCAACAATTATAAACTCCCTAAAATATTGAAATGACTCTGGAATGAATTCCATCAATATCCTATCTCAAAAATGTATGAACCAAGAATAATAAAGAGCTCTTGGAATAATTCACTTGCTCAGGGAGACTATAACTATGAAGGAAATACTCAAAACTAAAGACGGTGAAGCATCACATGTGATTAAGAAATGTAAGTAAACATTAAACTATATAATGAGTCTATTAAAACCCATAAACAAAAAAAACCATACCATTTAGCACAACAAAGAGAAATCCATAGAGTAACACATGGTGCTTACCTTGGAAACCCAAATGGGTAAACCAACTTCAAATGGATGCTCAATTTATTTTGGAAATCTCTAGTTACAATGTTATTGATGACCCTCTAACCCTCCTTATCTCCTTGTCCCAAGAGACCATTTAAGAATGAAAGTTCGAAAAGAAATAGGGAGAATTAGAGTAATGGGAAGGACAAGAAGCATCACCTTTCATTTCTCATTACTCATTCTTTTCTAGCCTATTATTATTTTATTTTCTATTTAATTATTTCTTTTTTCTCATTTGTTTTTATATTAATATTGTCTTTAAAAGGTTATCTAACCTCAATTAATACTAAATCAAGGTTCAAGTTGGCTAAGCTTATGAAAGTGGCATGTATTAAAGGTTCTACTAATTCTTTGTATTTATGGTGTATGAAAGCCCTCAAACCCTTCACCATTGATCTTGGAATCTACCTACACTTAACTTTAATGTTAATAAGATAATCCTATTCATATCCTTGAATACCAAAGAATTCTAACTTTCTAATATTTGTGTTAACCAAAATCACCAAAACTTCATAGTTGAACCACTTAATCTCATAACAATTTTGAGAATTAGGATATCTTGGCTATAGAGACTTTTGACCTAAACTTGTCTCCACCATCAACCCTTAGATATTTTAGAATATTTCCATTACAGTAGGCATTCTCTCTCAACTTGAAAAACTTCACAAAGTCCTCCTCTCCTTCTCATGAGTTATTTATATTACTACAATTATTTTGTTTATTATTTAATAACTTTTGTTTTTAGTCATTGCCACTCTTGCTATTGGAGTTGGTGTTTTCCAACACATTTAATCTTTATGAGTTCTAAGATTATGTAGAATCTTAATCAAATAGTTATTTTTAGTTAATTGTTGGGTCTCCTCAATCCTATAAATTAAGTATCTCTTTGTATTTATTTATTCAATTAACACAAACTAGCACAGCCGCTAATACAGCGGTTGAAGAACGTTGAAAGGTTGGTAAAGAATTTATTAAATTTTATTATTGATTAACAAATAAAAGATTGCGCTTCATTTATCTAGTGTTAATATTTTAATTTCTGTTAATCACTTACGTGGCAATCAGTGAGCTATCAAAGTAATTTTTAAATATGATTAGGTAAATGTAAAAAAGTAAACACATAAACGGATGTCTTTATAATAGCTAGGAAGTTAATGATTAAAATCACAGCCATTTATTTTGTGTGACTACTAAGAATATTCCAGCCATATTTAATCCTATCCATAGAAAACATATTAAGCACTAAACCCCTATTAAATCTGCCCATTGTCAATAGATGTACGCCTTTCAGTATAATTAGTATATTATTCTATGAAAATCATTCATAATAAGAGTTATCCAAGTTCTTTACCTGCTTATTTTCTAAGCAGGTGTATATACATGTCCTTTGTTTTCTAATTTGGAGGTTGTGATCTCGTCTTTTTGATGGTTCTATGTACCTGCTGGCTTGTATTCCTTAGGGATTTGCCCGTCGATGCATTTCTTGATCGCTGGGTGTAATGTTTGTCCTTTCTAACAGGTATTGCAGGTTTTTTCGTCTAATTTATTGGATTTTACTCTTGACTCATAGGAACACGGTCATAGTGTTGTTTTATGGGCTTTATGTATACATGCGAGAACTTTTATGTTGCATGAATGTGATTAAGGTTTATGGAACCCAACGATATCCAGTAGTGGGTTCACTATTTTTGTTCCTGAAGAATGACAAGAGGCATAGCGAATGGCACGCTCAGATGCTGGCCAATTCCCCATCCAAACCATTGTAGTGGAACGTCTCGGTGGAGTTAATACTGTGGTGACTTTCGATCCTACCAATGTTGAGCACATTTTCATGACAGGGTTTGACAGGATTTTTGGCATTGCAGAGACTCCAGATCGTCCCTCTATAAAGGGTTTAGATTTGGTATAAAATTCTACTCATTGGATGTCAGTGAGAATTGTGGCTAATTAGATCATTGTTAATGCCCAGATCCACACTCTTGCTTCCTTTGATTTTTTTGGGGAGACCACCATTCAATTTCCCTGGTCAACAAAATATATGGAGTTTTTTGTGTTTTGGAGGAACTTTGGCAAATTGTTTCTTTTGCCAATTTGTTGTATTTTTAAGGTTTTAGGCCAAGTTTTTGCCACAAAGTTTTCCATTTTGTTTGAGGATTTGAGAAGAGCATTCCATTATCTTTCTCGTGAGTTATTGTACACTATAATGATTTGATTAATTAAGATTGTTTTGTTGGAAACATGCCAACTAATTTCCCATTTTGTAGCATGGACATGCACATCAACTAATTTTAGAATGTACATGCATGGACTCTCCATTGAAGTGAAGAGGTCGTGTACCTATGTGATCTATTTATGATCACTTCGTGTAAGTGTGTGATAGATGTTATATATACAGGTATGCCAATAGAGGTGAATGTGCAATGTGTGAGCAAGGCACAACACTGCGGAGTGCAGTGTGTATGTGAGGAGAGGATGCTTGTATGTCGGTGCTGGCTATTGTAATTTTCCCTTGAATAATAAGAATACCGATTATCATTACCCCGTGGTTTTTTCCCGTATTGGGTTTCCATATAAGTCATTGTATCAATTGTTGGATTGTTGTTGTCGATCTAATCTTGGTTTATTTTCTTTGCTATTAGAATCTTGTTACGTTTATTTTTTCTTTGCCTAACAAGTGGCATCTGAGTGCAGAGTTGAAGGATCCGAGAGAAAAGTAAAAAAGAATGTGATCGCTGGATAGCAGAGCAGGTTAACCAAGCCGAGCCGAGTGACGTAGATCAACCTAAAACTAGTTTTATTACATTGTTGCAGGCTATCCCTCTTACACAATGCGACAGTCACATACGTACTTACGAAATTTTCAATTTTCCAAAATATCGCAAGTAACACATAGTACACAATGTGACAATTTGAAAAAAAGTGTCGGAGACAAAATTTCGTAGACCATCCTTTTGTAAGGTGCCACAATTTTAGAAATTGTCACAGGCTATCATTATAGCAAGTGCGACACCCGTTGTTTAAATTCGCATAAAGATTTTTATGCATGAAGAATCGCCCTTTTGGGATAAAATTATAAAGGAGTGGTTGAATTTATATTTGGGAGTTTGTGTCAATTCCTTGTTTTATTATAAGACAAACCATATGAAGGGAACAAATTTATAAGTGGAGGATATTATATAAAAAGGTGAGGTGGACATTTTTTTTTTCGTAAAAGGTGGACTCTTTATGGTATATTTTAGGGAGGATGCTTAGGTAGTATATTTTATAAAGGATCGCTTAATTTCATGGGTGGATGCCTTATAAAATATATGTGAGGTGTATACTTTTATATAGTATTAGAATGTTTTTTTTTGTTTTTGTTTTTTTTTTAAAGTTAATTATTGTTTGGGGTTCCATCTTGAGTAAGATAATTTCTCCCTATTAAGGTTTGGTTTTTTAAGCAGTGGTTTGGGAGGTTGTGTCAATGGAAAGAGTGTAGAGTTCTAAGTTTAAGCAGAAATTCATTGGTAAGAATAACTTTGAGCTATGGAAGCTCAAGATGCGGGATTTGTTTGTGCAACAAAGATTGTAAAAGGATTTGGTAGACAAGCCAAAGAAACTGACAAACATAACAGACGAGGACTGGGAAGATCTCAATGCAAGAGCTCTCAATACCATTTGTTTGTGACTGGAAAATGAAGTCCTATTTAACATTGTTGGAAAGGAGACAACAACAGGTTTGTGGAACAAACTGGAGAGTTTGTATATGACAAAGTCTTTAACAAACAAAATCTTCTTGAAGAGACAATTGTACAACTTACAGATGTTAGAAGTTACAAAAATTGTTGATCACTTGAATGTTTTCAATACACTGATTTGTCAATTATCTAGTATGGATGTAAAGTACAAAGATGAGGATAAGGAAGTTATGCTACTGTGTTCGTTTCCTGAGTCTTGGGATGATCTGGTCACATATATGTGGTTCATCTCAACAAATTCCATTGATTATGACATTGTTGTCATAGGAAATGAGGAGAAGATCCAGTAAATAAACCTCTACAAGAGAAGCAATGGTGATCAAGGGTTGATCTACAAAATAAGGGAAATATTAGAAGGTTACTTCCAGGTCAAAGTCAAAAGACAGAAAGGGTAAGGGAAAATGTTGGTTCTGTAGAAAATTTAGGCATCTCAAGAAGGATTGTTGGAAAAGGCAACAAGCATCCAAAGAGGACTCCAAAATAGAAGAAAATTCAGCTGCAACAACTTCAGGTTCAGGTATGGTTCATGAAGTTTCATCTGTTTGTTGTGTCTCTCCACTTGTGTTCACATATACGTTGTAGGGAGGTGGTGGTTGAGTCACCATGAAATAAATAAAAAATGCATTTACTTTGGAGTTGCAAAGATAATTGATTGCATGTAAATGGGCATACATCTGTGAGATCTGGATAAGCATGCATACCCCTGATTTATTAGGTCACCTATGAAAATTCTAAACATAGATTTAGGTAGATTGAATATGTGGGGGGGGCATGTGTGTTGGTTTAACCTTGACTCGGTGAAAGAGTTAATGAGTTAAAGGTGGTTCTATAGAAAGGATGATGTGTTGGTAGGTCAATCAAGTGTTTAAGAATATATGATGAAGGTAGGATCATATCCATGGAACTTGGAAAGTAGTGCAAGGAAGTTGGTATCAAATAATCATGTTCAGTAATGCCAAGTTGTAACAATAGTTGTGAATAGAAGCAGTTGTGATATCTGGTAACTCAGTCACCATCGGTTGCAAAAGACTGGAAGAGGTATGAATATGATTCAGATTTTATGAGCAGAACAAAATGAATACATATTATTAAAAGATGCTTAACACAAAATAACAAAGATACAATAAAACTAGTTTTCTATTCAATATGGAAATAAGTTGAAACTATAAAATGCAGTTGAAAACAAGCTTGTTGGAATGGTGGTGGCTTATCTCTGAGAAGAGATGTGACGGGTGCGCTCATTCGCAAGAAGATGGCTACAATGAGGCTCTGAAGGCCTTTTACAATAAACAGGAATGTCAAAAACCCTAGACATCCAAAAACCTAACCCTGGGAGATGAAGCGCCAAAATTCATATGGGCCCTGTTTGGGTAAGTTAGTAATTCAAGTTCCTGGGATCGTATCTTTTGCATACGATCTTCGTTTTAAGCACACAATATCCCGTTGGAGAGCTCTAACCGAGAAGAAAAAATTTCGACTGGGCCAGCTTAAGGCCCACAACAATTACCTGGGCCCCAAATCCCCAAAAAACGTCGTTTAGGGCCTCAAAATTCCCCCAGATGTTTGGAACCCGAAAAACTATCGAAAAACTACCAAGGTGGAAAACTATTTTTCAAGCCAATGGAATAGGTGGGTGGCCAATGATATCCACCTGGATCAATCCTCCCTCCTTAGGAATCAATGGTCTCCATTGCGTTGAGTTCCCCCATCAGATGAGGAAATTTCTACTGAATTTGTCCCCGGGTGAGCCATTTGCCTTGGTGCAGGAGTTGCCCTGCTTTGACGACTCAATAAAGCTGGATCCTTTGTTGTCAAGTGCCCTGGATCTGTGTGTCCACAATGTGATCATTGGATCCATGTTCCATGCAGTCAGGGTTAACCTCTGTAGGTGTCAACTACTCTATTATCTTTGAGGTGTCCAATAATGGTGGGAAATATGGTCGAAGGAGAGCCACATTAAAGACTAGATGCAGACCAAGGAAGGGGACAATGTTGAGTTCAAAATCATTGTCATCCACAGCCTTGGTGATGGTGTACAACCCATAACGAAGTTGAAGAATCTTTAGATGGGGCTCTATAAGGCATTATTTCTGCAAATGCAACCAAAATTTGTCACCCACCTGAAACTTATGTGGCACCCGATGTTGATCATGGTGTTGCTTGTACTTGGCATAAGACTTCTGTAGAATATCCTGAACATGTTGGCAGATGTGCTGGATCGAATCAATGAATTGGGTGGCTTTATCAGCTTCTGGTGGAGCAAGGGCCGAGTTGGTCGAGGTGGTCACCATGGGTAGTTCAACATCCATGGGGCCCAATGGTTGGAATCCCAACCCCACCTGAAAGGGGTTGTGGCCAATTGCGTTACTCAGATTGTAGCTATGTTGGACATAGGGAAGACTCTCATCCTATGTGCGGGGGTGTTTTGAATTGTACATGCGCAGGATATGTACGACCATACAATTGACGACCTTAGTTTGGCCATCTATTTGGGGGTGGAAGGTAGTGGATTTGGTGAGCTTGGTATCTAAAATTGACCAAAGGCTCAACCAAAATGAGTTGAGGAACCGAATTTGACGTTCTGAGATAATGGTTTGTGGGATCCCAAAATGTACCCATACTTGTTCAAAGAAGAGATTGGGAGTGACTTATGTTGTGAAGTTCTTCTTGCAGGTGGCTAGAATCGCCATCTTGGAAAAGTGATCAACAACCACAAAAACATAGTCATTTCCCCTCTTGGTGGATGGGAGGCCCGACATGTAGTCCATTGAGATGGATTCCCATGACCTGTTAGGAGTAGGAAGAGGGGTGTACAGGCCTTGTTTCTTAGTAGTCGGTTAGGCCGTGCGGTGCAGGAGATGATATACTTGCTGACATCCTGTCAAAGTTTTGGCCAGTAGAAATGTTTCTGCAACACTGCCATTGTCTTTTCGACTCCAAAGTGTCTTGCCACCCGACTGTAGTGAGATTCTCAAATCAGCTTCATGTGCTCGCTTGATGGAACACAGATATGGCCCAAACAACACAACAACCTGTCCTGAATATGGAAATTAGAGACTACTGAGTTGCCACCCGAAATTTGGTAGGTGGTGGAGAAGTCAGGGTTTGTCTCATAGAGGTGGGGCCATCCATAGGTCTCGTGGCCACACGATTCTAGTACCATGGTGAGTGTTGCGACTGGAGGTTGGATGAGGCAGTGAGCAACTTGGTTGGTACTTCCTGTTTTATACTTGATGTTGAGGTGGAAATTTTGTAAGTATGTTGACCACTTTTGATGGTGGTCATTCCACAATTTTCCTTGGGTCTGCATGAACTGTAGTGGCTTATGATCAATGTGGATGCCTATCTCCTTCCCAAGAATGTAATGTCTCCACTGGCGGCAAACTTGCACAATGGATTACATTTCTTTGTCGTAAGTAGGGTACTTTCAAAGAGCATATGATAGTGTCTCACTATGATATACCATAGGGTGGTCATGTTGAGTGAGAATGATGCCCACAACATAGTCTGAAGCATCTGTCTTGATCTCAAAGGGATGTTGTAGGTCAGGTAATGAAAGTAACGGGATGAGCACAAACACTTCTTCAATTCATCAAAGGCTTGTTGTTGGGACAGGCCCCACACAATGGTTTCCTTACCACCACCTCTGGTTACATGGCTGTGGGCCCATGCAATATGAGAGAATCTCAACACGAACCTGCGATAGAAATTGGCGAGGCCCAAGAAGCTTCGAAGTTCAGTGAGTGTGGTTGGGGCTGGATAGTCACAAATGGCCTGGATCTTGGCTGGATCCACATGCATACCATGCTAATCAACGATGTAGCCTAAGTAGTGTACCATGTCCATGTCGAAGGAGCATTTTTCCAAGTTTGCATATAGTTTGTGTTGTCACAGGGTGTGCAGAACCTATTGAATATGCTGCAAGTGTCCCGCCCAAGTCTTGTTATAGATGAGGATGTCATCCAGATACACCACTACAAAATTATTTGTGAAAGGTCATAGGATATCATCCATCATCCTCATAAAAGTTGTTGGAGCATTTGTCAAACCAAAGGGCATGGCCAGCCATTCAGAACGACATTCTTTTGACTTGAAGGAAGTCTTCCATACATCTGACTGTTCTATTGGAAACTGGTGGTATCCAAACTTCAGATCAATATTACTGAAGTATTTGTCCCCCATGAGCTAATAAAGGAGGTTGTTGATTCGAGGAATTAGGTATTGGTTCCATACTGTGATTTTAATCGGGGCCTGGTAATCAATGTAGATTCGTCAGGTCCCGTCTTTCTTTTGCACCAGCACGATTGGGCTCCCACAAGGTGATGAGATGGGACAGATGTGCCCCTTGTTGATCAGTTCTTAGATCTGCCTCTTGACTTCCTTGTTTTCTAATAGAGAGCGAAGATATATAGTCCCATTGGGTAGTGGTGCTCTTGGGGTTAGATCGATGGAATGCTTGACATGGCAGTGCAAAGGTACCCCGGTAGGAGAGGATAAGATATATGAGTATTCTTCCACAACCTTATTCACTTTCCTCTGTTGTGTGGAGAGATCAGTCACAGAGGCCCCAGATGTAGTTGCACTCTTTCACTCACTCTGAAAGTGAATCACAAAGAAGACAAATTTCCCAGTCTAAGAGATGACCTTCCTGAATTACTTTCCAGAGATCAAGGAAAAAGCACTAGGGGGGACTGCCTCGGGTATCTTGTACAATTTCCTTTTCAAAGTAATAATAACACTACGAGGCCTAGACTCATATACAACATAGAGTTTCCATAAATAAGGTTGGCCCAAAATAAAATTACAAACTTCAAGAGGAGAAACATCAAACAATATATCATCTTTGAAGGGCTTGATGTTGTATGACAATCAACACTATTGGCTGACACAGAGATCGCTTCCTTGGCGGAGCCATCTAATGGTGTAGGGTTGTGGGTGTGACATTATTGGAAGGTCCAGCTGCTTGACGACCTCTACTGAGATGAGGTTCTTCTAACTACCGCTATCAATGATGAAGTGTAGTGGGGTGCCTTTTACCCACATTTGTGAATGGAAGAAGCGCTCTCCTTCTTCCGGCTCATCTCGTTCACCAGGCTGGAGATTGGTGGTAGCAACGGTGGCACTCATTTTTGCGTCAATGATTTGTATTCCCCTTTCTGGTTCTCACTCAGAGTCAGAACCTGCATCTGATTCAAAGGCTTTCACTTCGGCCACCAGTGATTTCTTTGAGTGTCAGTCAGCAGTGTTATGCGAAGGGATCTTATGGAAGTCGCACCACATCCCCGTATCTTTCTTTTTCTTTTTGGTGTCCTTCTTTTCTTGCGACATGGACTAGTTGTCCTGATACTATCCATATTTTCTCTATCCTTTATTCTATGGGTTGGGGTCTCCCTTTCCTGTCTTTTATTGTGAGGGGTTCCCAGGCCCAAATTTTCGTGTATTTTGTTTGAGCTTCTACTCGATTTTGACGACATATCGGTAGGCCGCACCTAAGGACGAGATGTCTAGAAATTTGATTTCGGTCTAGATGTATCTATACAGAGAACCGTGATACTTGAGAACCATATTTCGCTCTGAATATTTGATACTAAGCTTGGTGCGCTAGGTATGGAATATATTTGTGACCTCTAGAACTGCTTGGTCTCTTTCTTGCCGCAGTGTGATCCATTTGGTATATAAGTCGACATAACTTACAACATGGTAGTATTGTTCCTTAATAACATCCCTGAAGGATTCCCAGGTGGTTGTGACTGTAAATAATGAGGGTTCCTCTGTTTCCTTTTTCCCACAGAAAGTTTCCCACCAATATTTGACATGGGGAACAACTTTGAGGAGGACAAAAGAAATCTTTTCTCTATTTGAAAAGTTATGGATAGAGAAATACCCTTCTAGTAGATTCAACCACCTGTCTACAACATATGCGTCTATCTGACCTTCAAATATAGGATTATCAAAGTTGATTTGTACCTTGAAGGGGGAAGTGCCTCCGCTCGAGGAAGATGCATCGCCTGTTGGTAACTGCCAAAAGATTCGTGCGAAACTATTCATCATCTTGTTTCTCTATTGCGTGAGAGATTCCTCAAGCAACATTTTGAAAGGATCTCTTGTCCCGTCATCTTTCTTTTCCTCTGCCATGAGAGGTCGCTTGGGAATGTGAGAGATTTTTTCCTCAAGAGAAACGATCTTGAGACCCAATTCTTTGTACCCTCACCTCATTGGGGACATGCATTCAGAGGACAAAGAGGTGATCGCTTTGATACCATTGATACAAATTTTATGAGAAGAATGAAATGAATATAGATTATTAAAAGATGCTTAACATAAAATAACAAAGATACAGTAAAATTGGTTTTCTATTCAATAAGGAAATAAGATAAAACTGTAAAATGCAGCGACAAACAAGCTTGTTGGAATGGTGGTGGCTTATCTCTGAGAAGAGATGTGAAAAGTACGCTCATTCACAAGAAGATGGTTACCATGAGGCTTTGAATGCCTTTTATAATAAACAAGAATGTCAAAAACCCTAGACATCCAAAAACCTAACCCTAGGAGATGAAGCACTAAAAGTAATGTGGGCCTCGTTTGGGTAAGTTATTACATCAACTTCCTCGGTTCGTAACTTTTGCACACGATATCTATTTTAGGTGCACGATAGCATGTTTGAAAGGTCTAACCGAGAAGAAAAAATTTCAAGTGGCCGAGGTTAGTGCCCCTGGAAATCTCCTAGGCCCCAAATCCCCAAAAAACGTCGTTTAGGGCCGCAAAACAGCCTGAGAAGTTTGGAACCCGAAAAATTGTCGAAAAATTGCCAAGGTGGAAAACTATTTTTCAAGTCCGTGCAATAGGTGGGTGGTCACCATATCCACCTGGATCAGAATAGGTCATCTATTAATTAATCAAATGTGAAATTATTCATTTGTGATACTTATGTTTTTAATCATCATTATAAGTAGGACCTAGATCAAACATGTAGATCTTTGATATGGTGATGATGTTAAGGGGTGTAGACTATAGGATCCTACTACGCATAGAATTATCATGGACAGAGATGCGATGTTTGATGAATCTCCTTTTATAAAATCAAACATAGTAAAATATGAAAGGTTCAAAGCATGAATGGTAGTAGAAGGGTATTTGGAAGGTATTGATTTCAATGAAAGTTTCTCACCAGGTGTTAAAATCTTGTTTATATTCTTGTTGTGTTAGAACTAGTTTTCTTAGTACAACTTGATGTTAATACTATTTTACATGGAGTTTTCTGGATAAGGGGATGTATTTGGAGAAACCAAAATGGTTATTTCATAATCACAACATAAAATTTGTTTGCAAACTCAAGAATCATTGTATGGCCTGAAGCATGCCAAGAAAATGGTACAAGATGTTTAATTCCTTCATGGTGAGCCAAATTTTACGAGAAGTGAGTATAACCATTATGTTTATGGTATATTCATTATCTTGGTGTTATATGTTATGCTTGTTGCAAGCACAAACATGGTTGAGGTGAGCAGGTTGGCTCAGCTCGTTAGGATGTTTGTTATGAAGGATCTAAGAGAAGCAAAATAAATATTGGGCATGGAAATAAACAAAGACAAGAAATATGGTAAGCTTGGTTATCACAACAAAAGTATGTGGTTAAGATACTCAAAAAATTTGGTATGTATAATGTGAAACCGGTAAAATCACTTTGGCTTTCCATTGTAAGTTTTCTTTAGGTTTATATCCTAACTTATGAGCAAGAAAAGGGTTATATGTCTCGAGTATTTTATGCTAGTAGGAAGTTTGATGATTGTGATAAAAAATGGTCAGCATTCAACATGTAGTTGGTGTTGTTAGTAGACACATGGAAAAACTAGGTGAAGAGCATGGATATGGGTGCTTCAAACACAGAAGCACAAGTATCACCTATAGTGGTTGCAGTGATTTAGTCTATGGTTATGATTCATGATATTTGGACAAGAGGAGACCTACCTCAGGCTATGTCTTGCAAGAATGCAAGGATCTATTGGGTAAGTCTAGACAAGGACATGATGTGGTGTTATGTGGTGGTCAAATTGTTGTGCATTTGACTAACATTCCAATGTATTAAAATGGGACAAGTGCATCGGTTTATTAGACATGTTATTGATGGAGATAGAATGGTCCATATTAGAGTGAATCATGAATACATGTTCACGTAACAATATTGTTAAAGAAGTTGTAGAGTTTTGATGGTGCTTGGCTTCTCTTGGCTTGTAGAAAAGGTGACGAGGAAATTTAGGCATGATATATCAGGTAAATTGTTGTCAAGGTGGAGATTGTTGGAAATATGCCAACTAATTTCCCATGCGGTAGCATGCACATGCACATCATCTAAGTTTAGAGTACGCATGCATGCACTTTTCAATGAACAGGGCATGTAACTATGTGAACTATTTATGATCACTTCGTGTAACTGTGTGATAGATGTTATATATACGAGCATAGCCATAGAGGTGAACATGCAATGTGTGAGCAAGGCATAATACTATAGAGTGTAGTGTGCATGTAAGGAGAGGATGGTTGTATTCCGGTGTTGGCTATTGTAATTCTCCCTTGAATAATAAGAATATCAATTATCAATGCCCCGTGTTTTTTTCTCGTATTGGGTTTCCACATAAATCATTGTGTCTATTGTGGGATTGTTGTTCTCAGTTTAAACTTGGTTTATTTTCTTTGCTATTAGAATCTTGTTACGCTTATGCTTCCGCTGCCTAACATGTTTTTCTCATCATGTGCTCGATGAATAGATGTTGTTTCCTCTATTGTAAATGGGTACCTAACATGGCCTTGTTTGTGAGGAGCCATATCAAGGATTGTTGTCCATGATGGCTATTTATGGTACCTCTTGTTATGAACCTTTGATTAGTGTATTTTTTGCCACTCAGATAGCTTTAGGAGTGTAACCAAGCATTTGTTTCCATGTACGCGTGTTTCGTAGTCTCTTGGAGCTCGCCACTTTGGAGTGTTTCTTACTTAGGATGTTTTGCATTTTTCTTAGGTTGTTTTGCATATTTTCAACCTTTATCTATACTCCATACTTTTCTCATCATTTATGACATCCATTACCATGACCTACCACCACTTGGTTCAACATTGTGGAGAATACTGTGCAATGCTTCCTATGATTTTTATTTTTTTGGGGGTATTAAAACTTTTGTGTACATCTATCCACGCTTTTCCTAACCATTTTTTTTTTAAGATTTACATGATTAGTGCATGCCTACCTACTTCAAAAAACATTTAAACCAACTACACATATTGTTGCAAGCTTACAATTTAAACAGAATTTTTTTGATGACGATATAATGCTTTATATACTTGAATAACAACTTAGTTAAATAAAAATTATGCTTTCAAAGACATCGAAAAGCTTCCAGCTTTACAGCAAAATTTTATTAACTTGCAATGGCTGCCGATTTTACAAACGTTCTTTTAAGCGTAGAGAAACATTCAATGACCCTTTTATTTTCGATCGACAATGAAAATAAATAGTTGGCTAGTGAGCTGTCCAAGAAACTTAATGTTGTCTGGATACTT
>JASDQU010504192.1:58328-71960 GCA_032191745.1 Picea mariana | reverse complement strand
ATACAAATTGATTAGGTTCTAAATATAAAGAAGCAATTCGTACCTTTTGTGTATGTGGCACATTATGGAGATCAAAGAATTGCTCCATATGAAGTATCTATGTGATTGGGTCCTTGCCCTCAAACTTCCTCATATCAATATTAGGAACGTGGTTGGTCTTGAAACCAAAGTTGGAGTTTCTCCATTCTTGATTCACCTTCCTTGTGTCCTCATCATGAATTTCATGGGATGAATTTTCACTTTCAGGTGTCTTCTCTGCTACGAATTTTTTCAATACTTCCATGATCTCCCCTTTTAAACCATCCATCTTAGTATCCAACTTAGCTTCCATTGAATCCATCTTAGTATCCAACTTAGCTTCCATTGAATCCATCTTCTTTGTAGTTCATTTATGTCTCTACACATTTCNTAGGATTTTCTAGAGGCTTAGTTGGTGTAGAAGTTCCCTTTTTTGGTGGCATGTTGGCCAAGTATCACTTTTGAACCTTGATTTTGAGGTGGTTCTGCTAGACAATATTTCTTCTGTTGTATCTCCCAAGTTTCATCCCTTCTGGGTATGAAACTTTTTTTTATGTAGTTCTATGATATTTCTTCTCTACAATGCCATAGGTCTGATCAAAATTGGATGTGCCAAGTGGAATTTACGGTAACTTCCCCACAACTTGCCGATTTTTGTTCTTTCCAGAAGATCTCACTTGTATAGCATGCCCCGCACAAACTAATTGATATAAAATTCTGAAACTCACACCAAAAATACTACAGACTATCCACGATCCAATGAAACCAGTCCCACTCAATTTATATACTCTAGGAAGAAGTTATGATTGTTTTACCTGGAACACCTTTTTGAGACTAGTCAATAGGACTAGTCAGATACCCTGTCTTATACAGGGTGTATCTACAAATTTAAGATGACCAAGAAGCTGAAATTTTTACCACAGATACCTTACTAATTTATGTAAATATCCTCTGAAGTCCAGGGTCTGAAACATTATGGAAAAGTTTTTATAGTGAAAATACCGTAATGACTCATTTCAGGATGATTCCATAACCCTATCTTGTACGGGCTATATATCAGAAAGTATAAGGCCTCAGGAGCTGAATTTTGAACCCAATGTACCTTGATCCGTCTACTAAATATCCTCCAAGCCATTTCATCTGAAACATTGTAGAAAAAAAGTTATATCTAAAATGCGAAGGTGTCTCAAATGTAGTAGCGAAACCCCAAGACCTTGAGCTCTGATACCATATGTTAAGAACCAAATACCAATATAGCATAGAAAAACCTCAGAAAAAGTACTCAACGCCTTGAAAAAGATACAATTTCAAATAATATCCTCTTCGAGGGGGCAACCTCCTTTTACCCCACTTAAATGTTCAAGTACAAGATGATTCAAAATGAAAATGTCTCCTTGGTATATATAGGAGACTAGGAGGTATAATTACCACTAATGGCCTAAAGCCGACATAAATAAAATAAAATTACTAATATAATATGCCCCATTTAAGGGGTAATAAACCAATATTAGGGCTTAACAGAACCATATACACAAACGAGTAAGATTGAGTGTATGGCTCAAGAAAGTTTAGAGGGTTGCATCATTCAAGCTAGATAAAGTTCTTTCTTTTCACTACTGGTGATGGTTTACAAAAATAAATCTTCATGGAATATGTGTCCATATTATAGAGAGATCAACAAAATAACCATTAAATATAAGTTTCCTATTCTTGTCATTGATGAATTATTAGATGAATTGAAAAATTTTCAGTACCTAGTTGGATCTCCATTTTGGATATCATCAATTACAAATGAGGTAAGAAGACATCCCCAAAACATCCTTTATAACATATGAAGGTCATTATGAGTTTTTGGTGATGTCATTTGGACTTATTAATGCCCCTTCCACATTTCAAATCTTGATGACATCTATTTTCAAACTCTTCCTCAGATAATTTATGTTAGTATTTTTTGATGATATAGTAATATACAAACTGATCCGAAAATCCTTAGATGTCAAAACAATATTTAAACACACTTCAACATCTAACCTAATTTAGAATTATTTTTTATTTTCTTTTGACAGTTTTGCATAACACATGTGAATCTTCTACTTATCCAAAACCTCATGAAATGATGAATAATTTGCAGAATAATGAAAGATAACACATAAAAAAATAAAAGAAATAATAATACAATATTTGATGACAGATTTCACCTCTCCTAGGCTATATCTCCAAGTCTCGTTTCAATGGTGTGTCTGCTCTTCATTAATCTCAAATGTCAAAATTACAATGAAAATGGACTTACAAAAGACAATCTTGAAGTCACTCTTCAATTTATCTGCCCAAACCAAGAAACAAAGGTTACCATTGAATTCCTCTCAAAATTATGAGAAAATATAGTATAAACTCGATTATATTCTGAACTAGCTCAAAACGACCCACTTCTTCACAAAAAACAATGCGCTCAAACTTTCATTCAAGAAAATCTGAATTAAATCTTCATAAACATAATCTTAGCAATAAAATACATGACCATTATGCCCCTCTTGAAAAACTAAGAAGAATGAGTATAAACATGACTATGTTTGGACATGGTGCTCAATCGCACGCAAAATGAGACAAAACCAACATAGTTTCCTCTCTTGGCATGCATCCCAATGCATCGCACTGTCTCTTCATGAAATTCCATGTACCCCCATACTGAGTGTATTATCCTCGATCCAGGGGCCAATTTATATAGGGTGCGGGTCCCCAAACCACCATCCAGAATATCGGCTCGAACTTAAATACAATTCCCTTCATGGTTATAAATAACCGAAGTTGGTGGCACATTGGTTTGTGGTTGTTTGTGGATCAGTTGGAATATATGGTGAGCATTATGGGGTTCAAGCCCCATGGAATCCATATTTGACATATATATCATTATATAGTTGAAACCATATAATATGTTGGCCCACTCTTCGAGACCTTTTTATTATATTCCCAGGCCAACTTGGGCTTCTCAAAGGTACCACATGGCACCATTTGATTGGCCCACGTGGCAGCCTATGATTAGCTATTGATGTTGAATGGGTGATGGCATGTCTCTATCTGACTGGTCCATGTGTGGTACGACCTAATATGTCACTAATGATTGTACATGCCACCTGTTCCTGCCACATCATCATACGGTAGGCCACATGTCACTCTTTCAGTGGTGCCACGTAATCCATACAGATCACACATGGCACTTTCCAACTAGGTGATAAATGTTCCAAATTAATGTGACACATGGCATTGGGAAGCCTCTCGTGCTACCACATTAGCATGATGATGTCACCTATCTATGTGTTCACATGAATATCCCTCCATACAGGCCGCCCTACAGGCCATCCGAGCAAAGATCTTCTCGAAGGTAGAATCGGTGGAAGAATAACCCTTAGGCAGTGCACAAAGATCCAAATTAATGGTCAAGAAGCTATTGGGATGTTGTAATATCACGGAGGAGGAATATGATGAAGGGGATCCTAGGAATTTCCAAGCACTAGAGACAGAAGACACATGCACAGTAGAAGGGCCAGAGCTAGTATATGTCACATACACACAACCAATAAAGACAAATCAAGTCAACATTGGGACAATGGAGAATCCTAAGTTTGCCCACATAGGAAAATATTGGAACGATGAGACAATTGAGAAGGTGGCATACTTATTATGAGAATATCATGAATTATTTCCCACTATATTCTCAGAGATTCATGGGATAGCAGGAAACTTAGGGGAGATTAAGATTCCACTAAAACTTGGAGCTAAGCCAATACGAAAGATACCATATAGGTTGAACCCGAGGTATAAGGAGAAGGTTAAGGATGAACTAGATAGAATGCTCAACACGGGAATCATTTAACCAATAGAAGAATCTGAATGGATTAGCCCTATGGTGTTGCAGGACAAAAATACTGGAGGGATTATAATCTGCTTCGAATTAATGAAGATGAATGACGCATGCATACATGACCCATTCCCAACACCATTCACTTATGAAGTACTGGAGAATGTAGGAGTTCGAGAAGTGTATTCAGTTATTGATGGATTCTTTGGGTACCATCAGATAAAAATCACACAAGAGGACAAACATAAAGCCACATTTGTAATAGAATGGGGCAGTTATCAATACACGGTGATGCCATTTGGATTGAAGAATGCCCCTGCAGTGTTTTCTCGAGTGGTTGTGGCCACATTCAAAGAGTTCATCCATAAATTTTTGGAAGTGTACTTAGACGATTAGAAGATATTCATTCTACTACAAGATCATATCAAATTTCTTCAGCTCATGTTAGATCGATGCAGACAATGTCAGATTTTGTTGAACTTAAAGAAATGCATATTTCTTGCACCATTCAGAATTATACTTGGGCATATAGTATGCAAGAAAGGCCTATTGGTTGACCCAACCAAGATTGTCGTTATTTTGGAATTAGCACCGTTGACCTCAGTCAGACAACTAAGTGCAACTTTGGGAAATACATGTTATTATAGGAAGTTTATTAAAGGCTACGCACAGATTACAACGCCCATGGAAAAGATGCTAAAGAAAGAAGTCAAGTTCCAATGGAATGAGGATTTCCATAAGGGGATCGACACACTGAAAAAAATATTAGTCACTACACCCATTTTAGTCTTCCCAGAATGGGACAAAGAGTTCCATATCCATGTCAATGCATTATCCATTTCACTGGGTGCAGTGCTCTCACAACCAGGAGAAGGCACAAGCGATCATATGATTGTGTTTGCGAGTAGGAAATTGTCTATATCTAGAAAAAAAATATACCACTACAGAATGAGAAGGCTTGGCCATGGTCTATGCACTCTAGAAGTTCATACATTACCTACTTGGGTCTCACTTCAAAATGCACACCGACCATTCTGCATTAAAATACTTAGTCAATAATCATGTCTTAGGAGGAAGAATATGCAGATGGATGTTACTATTTCAGGAATATGATTTTGAGGTCATCGTAAAACCTATGAAACTGAATGCAAGGTCAGATCATCTCTCATAGATCTTGACAGGAGAAGATGAAGATAATTTAGATGATAATTTCCCCGATGCACAATTATTCGCAGTCAGGATGGTGGATGATCATTTCACGGACATGTGGAGTTTCTACATACAGATAGTAACAGGTGTGGCTCCCTCCAACATGACGGTGGCACGGGATAAAAAAATTGTATTCAAGGTATAATACTATCAAAAAATTGCATGGAACTTATATAAGTTAGGGGAAGATGGAATCTTGAGGCGTTGTGTATTGGAACACGAAAGAAGAACTATATTGGAGGAAGCACACGATGGGATTGTTGGAGGACATTATGTAGGAAAAGAAACGACACAGAAAATTTTATATGAGGGGCTTTAGTGGCATATAATATTCAAGCACGTGGAGTATTGTCAGTCCTGCGACGTATTCCAAAGAGTCGGTAAACCATATCAACGTGATGAAATTCCATTAAATCCACAAGTTACATTGCAAGCATTCGATAAGTGGGCTATTGATATTGTGGGTCCCATCAACCCACAAGAAAGGATATCATGCGCAAGATACATCATCACTACGACTGAGTATTTAACCAGGTGGGAAGAAGCAGCACCAGCTACCGATTGCACTACAGAGACTATTGCGCGATTTCTATTTGGAAATTTTGTCACCAGGTTTGGATGTTGGTGCATATTACTTAGCGATCAAGGTATGCACTTTCTTAACCAAACCATTGTTGCATTAACTAAGGAATTCCAGGTTCATCATGAGAAAATTACACCATATCACCCTCAGGATAATGGCATAGTAGAATCTTTCAATAAAATTTTGGAGAATTCTTTGACCAAGATCTACAATGTTGGAAGAGACGATTGGGACATAAACATCCATGCGATACTATAGGAATACAAAACTACAAGTAAGAAGTTGGCATGGAAGACATTGTTCTGGTTGGTATATGGACATGAAGCAATAATACCAATGGATTTCATTGTACCTAGTCTATGCATTACATCCATCACTGAGCTCTCAGACACAGGTGCAATAGAGGAGATATTGGTGCAGTTAGTCCATCTTGAGGAGGACAAGTTTCTGGCCGGATTCCATCAATAGGTGTAGAAATCCAAAGAGAAGGCTTGGCATGATCAACATATTAGAACCAAGAAATTCCAAGTCGGTGACTTGGTACTACTCTACGACAACAAGTATCTACAACACCCAGGGAAGTTTCGCATACACTGGTTAGGGTCATATGTGATCCAACAGATAACCGACACAGGTGTTGTGCGGTTGGGAACCTTATATGGACATATCTTGGACAGAATGGTGAATGGAAGTTGGTTGAATCTATACAGAGACATATGACCATCTGCGCAGTGACTTGTGTAGTGCAAAAACCCCTATATTATATTAAGTGTACCATAATATAAATAAAAGAAAGAAACACTAAATAAAAAAGTAAAAAAAGAAAAAACAATAAAAAGTTAGTGATAAAAAAACATGTGAAATACAAAGGTATCTGAACTTGCATAGTTGGATTGGTCATCTTATATGAAGTGAACACTGCATCAAGTTCAAATGAAGATATGGATAGGTCCACCTGTGACAACCAATGCATTACTCCGCATAATGGAATGAAAATACCATTAACTACAGTCAGGAATGAAAAAGACAGTTGGATGGTTGGTGTGATGGGTCATTAAAGCGTCATATAAGAATTTACTTAGGAAATCCATCAGAAATCATAGTCGATCGAAGGCATGCGGGAGAACTCACCTAAAGGGTTTTTGTAATTAATATGCAATGATGGAACAACTCATCAACTTTGATGGTGGAGGGGATGAATTAGTTAAAACACAATGGGACAGGTACAATTGGCACGAAACCACAAAATCATAAGAACATCATAAGTGGAACTCATTTTTTGCATATCACATTGAGAAAATAGGAGAGACCCAACAAGAATAGAGTTGAACTTCAACTCACCGAGAAGGTGTAACACACCCAACCCCTAAATACCCTTTCTTGGGATGGGGCATCAAATGTTTTCTCATTCAAATCATCTCAAATCATCTCTTTGAGGTATTCATCCTCTTCTACTCGTCCATATCTTTCTAACGACTATTACCGGCCCAAAATCCGATCCATGGTTTGCAAGATGCGGCCTCTTGAAGTTATCCGGGCGTTATTAGTTGGGGTCTTCAACATTTGGGGCTAAACGACCCTTTTCTTACTGCATGCATACTCCCTGAAGTCCTGAAATCTCTCCACATGGCCTTGGCCATTTGGTGATCGGTGTTCGACGTTTTACGTTGAATGTCCCTTTTTCGGTGTTCAACGTTTGACAATCGATGATCGACGTTCTAAATATACATTCAACTTATTTATATTATTGTATTATAAGATTATGCATTATACATTTATTTTAATATATGTTTTAAAGAAAACAAGTTATTGTATTATAAGATTATGTATTATACATATATTTTAATGTTTTAAAGGGAATTAATTTTTTATATTTATTTTAATATATGTTTTAAAGAAAAATAAATTATTATATTATAAGATTATGTATTATACATTTATTTTATTGTTTTAAAGGGAATTAAGTTTTTATATTTATTTTAATACATGTTTTAAAGAAAATTAAGTTATTGTATTATAAGATTATGTATTATACATTCCCTTTAATATGTTTTCGACGTTCGGAAATCAATGATCAACATTGAATGTTTTGGCATTCGACGATCAATGATTGACATTGAACGTTCCTCTACTACACTACGCCCCAAATATTTCTAACTCCATAAGTCATGGACTCTCGGAGTCTGGATTTCATCACTAACCACGTTGGCCAGGCAGGCACGAGCCAGAGCCTAACACGTAGTGAGGGATAGGGGTGACACATGTCATGCTCCAATATGAATAAGGGGTATGTGAATCATCCATATCCCGGTGAGACATGGTACCTTAGTTGTAGGTCCACGTCACCCTAGATGACGTCAGTGAGCCATGTCAGCCCCAAACATACAACCTTCTAACTTCTTTCAAATCTCATGGTTGAGATCTATCCACGTAGATACATAGATCCACGGATCCCGTTACTTCGCAACTCTGATATTCAAAGCTTACCAACTCCTCACATCGTGAATCCCCCAAAGAGCCAAGTATCCAAAATCTAGGATCTAGCGCCATGTGTACTCATCCTATCAACGGTTGAGGTTCACTTCATCGTTCATGACTTTAGGAGTTTTCACACTTTGAAGACTCTTGGAAAAGTTCCTCCAGAGTACCAAGTCTCTGGACTATAGGATCTCCTGCCACATATCCTATTATCCAATGACTCTAGTCCAATAGATGGAATTTGACAAGGGACAAGTGGGGGCCACGTGTCACTCCACGACGATTTATCGATTGGTTGGGAAGTTAGGAGGGGTTCTCAATGGAGTCCTTAGATCGATGGTTGAGAGGGATCCCGAAGGATCCAAGGATCGATGGTCTACGCCACTTCATAAATTCGACATTCAACATTCTACATTGAATGTCGGCATTTTTCCTTCAACATTCTACGTCCCTATGTCTTCACATTGATACCGTCGAATACCTAAACTTTTGGATAGTCATTGACTTGTGCACATGAGTCCCTCCATTCTCAATGGTCCATATTAACTTTGCGACTCTGACATTCGAGAGTTTCGACGTTAGACCACCCTTGTTCTCCCGAAGTGGAACTTCATCGAGGTACTTAACGCTACCCCTTCCTAAGTCCGATCTAACGACTAAGAGGGATATCCATTGGATTCCCCGATCCACAACCCTCATCAATTCGTGACTCTGGCCTTTGGCTGTTTTTGAAGTGTGTGGAGTCATAAGTCTCAAAGCAAAAGTAGCTTCACTCTTTTTGGGCTTAGTGAGGGGTTTCCAACCCTCGGTCATATGGGATCATATTAGGGTTTCAGATACGCTCAGATCTTAGTTGAGACTTGATTAAGGCCATGGGCATGAGCCCTCAGTCACATGGGTGGAAGGTCTAAAGGAAACACCCTTCTCCCATAGAGTTGAAATTTACAATCCAGCTAAGGTAAACTAAAAATATCAGCAAGACTTAGACATTTCGGTTAATCCTACCCCAACTCTCTTGCGGATTCACATCCCATAACTCTCTAGTGGCTAAGCTGAGGTAAATCGAAGACCATGTAAATATAGCAGTTTACAGAAGAAAATGAGTATTTCTAATAATTTTTCAAACACTGAAAGACTTAACCATGAACACAGACATCCAATCATTGCATCTAATGTATTACACAGAGTATGAAAATACTTATAAGAACTGGAAAGTGTGAAGGGAGTGCTGAAAGGGGTGCCTGTTTCCACCCAACCATAGGCACAACCACTCTTGACAGATGATCCGGATTTATGCAGGAACACAATGAAATACAGAAATACACATAAACGTAGATATGCAGCGGAAGTAAAACTTCATTTCATTAACAACAAATGACTAAAATATGCTTAGAAAGAGAATGTAAATAAAACCGATCGAGCATTGGTAGCTTATCTCTGAGTAGAGATGTGGTGGCTACTAGCCTATGAACTCTGTGTTACAATGAGGCTCAAAGGCCTATATATTATTTAGAAACAATGGAAAACCCTAAACATCCAAAAAGCTAACCCTAGGAGATGAAACGCCAGAATATGGGCCCCGTTGGGGTAAATTGGTAGATCAATTTCCCCGGGTCGTAACTTTGGCATACTATCTCCGTTTGACGCACATGATGCATCGTTAGAAAGATCTATCCAAGGAATACACTGCTGATAAAAAACATTGAGTCTGGAATGGACTCATATTCTCCACAACATTCATGCCCAAAAAACGTCATTTAGGGCCTCAAAACAACTCCAGAAGTTCAGGACCCAAAAAACTGCTAAAAATAGTAAATTGTGCTACAATTAAGGAAACTGAAAAACCAAAAGAAACAATGGTGTGGGTCCAAGTGGAATAGGTGGGTGGCCACCAATATCCACCTGGATCAACAGATTTACCGCTGGCCACCGCCGAGCTAGAGCATGATTCTCTGAGAGAGATTCTTTCTCCTTACTCCTAGAGAGTCAGGGATGGAGGTTACTCTCCTCCTCCCACGAGATCTTGGAAATTGGATTCCTCTACACCAATCAAGTAGGTATACATGAGAACTTCCTCAATCACTTGTTAGCCTCATTTATCAGCTTGTAGAGAGACCCTTCTCATGGCTTCTTATAGCCAAAACGAGCTTGCTTCTCATCTTTTCTCTCAAATCCACATTCGAAAACATGCTCTCTTCTCTCCAGGAGATTGTTTTTCTCTACTCTACTTCCTTGCAGATCTATCTTTGTCCCCCGAATTAATTTCTTTATTTTCTTCCTCGGAAAGGTTGCGTGGGTCTGAATCCCCAACTCGTGGTCAGGCCTGGAAGCCTTACAAATGGGTACCCTTCCCCATCTCCTCATTAACTCTTGAGGAGGGCCTTCCAACTACCAGCATGCCTGGTAAATTATTTCTGGGTCAGAGGACTGTTGAGAAATTACACCTTGTAGGTATTAGTTTGGTGAGGGTCATCTCAATCATTCTTGGTTTTCCCTCACCATCGATCTCATAGCATCCATGGTCTATCTTGGCCAACTCTCCCCTTTTAGCAGTTGTGCAACACATATCCAATTTCTATTAATAACATAAAATTCATACATTGACCCTTGTATACAAAGTTTCATCAAATAAAACATTCACACATGTTTAGTCTCATGGATGATTTTAGGGGCTAAATTTCGCTCATGGGCTAATTTTCCATGGTTTTTCCCAAAAAAATATTCGTTATTCTAAAAATGATTCACCCAAATTCTATAGGATAAAATTATTTTACCTTAAAAATCGCCAAGAGTTTCTACAAACTATATAAAATCCTTAGAAATTTGAATATTTTTACAAAAATGTCGCCAAACATTTATAGTTGTCATATGAGGGATTAGTAAGATTTGCCAAGGTTTCTACATTTTAAAATAAATTTCCATCCTTAAAATCATCCCTGTTTAGTTTGTCATAGTCTCTTGGCCAGTTATAGTTATATTTACAAGCGAGGGGAAACAAGGGTATTACAATCCCCTCCCCCTTAAAGGAACATCGTCCTCGGTGTTCTATCTGTTGATGTTCTGTGTATGTATAGAAGTAAACTAAAATGAATATTCTTGTTTCATGGCATCCTCCATTTCCCGTGTAGCCTCATCTAGGCCAAAGTGTTTCCACTGCACCTTGACTTGTGCAATGGTTTTGTTCCTGAGTAGGGTTTCCTTCCTGTCTATTATGCATTGAGGTTCTGACAAGAATTCTCCCTCAGTTTCCACCTGAATCACAAAATATTCAATAAGATGATTAGAATCGTGTACATACTTCTTTAATAAAGAAACATGGAAAACATTATGTGCCTTCACTGTGGGAGGAAGTGCTAGCTGATAGGCTATTGGTACCACTCTATCCAAAACTTCAAAGGGTCCACAATACTGAGGTGCCATCTTGGCACAAGATCCCATCCTCAAATATCTTTTCTTGGATCTAACTTGGAGATACACATGATCCCCTACTTTGAACTCTCTAGGAGTCTTTTTCATGTCTGCATAGCTCTTTTGTCTATCCAGGTCTATCTTCAGATTTTGCCTATCTGAATTACTTGTTTTTCCATTTACTTTAGCATATATGCCCCAATTGTAACTTTGTCTACTGGGTTGTTCCAGTTGATTGGAATGTTGCATTGTCTTCCATAGAGGGATTCAAAAGGGCTCATTTTTAATGACTCTTGATAGCCATTGTTGTAGGAAAATTATACTAGAGGTAGGTAGTCCTCCCACTTATTGGGTTGATTAATTACATGCATCCTCAACATGTCTTCTAACACTTGGTTTACCCTCTGTGTCTGCCCATCAACTTCATGGTGACAGGTTGTACTAAAGAGCAATTTTGTTTCAAAACCAAAAAATATATATTTCCAAAAGTTTGAAGTAAATTTTGTATCTCTGTCGGATATAATTTCCTTAGGCATGCCATGCAATCTAAATATCTCTTTCATGAAAATGATGGAAATATATATCTCCTTGCAAGTTGACTTGACGGGTATGAAGTGAGCAACCTTGCTCAGTTTTTACACAACTACCATGATCCGGATTTTATGAGAAGAACGAAATGAATACATATTATTAAAATATTCTTAACACAGAATAATAGAGATGCAGTAAAATTGGTTTTCTATTCAATAAGGAAATAAGTTGAAACTGTAAAATGCAGGAGAAAACAAGCTTGTTGGAATGGTGGTGGATTATCTCAGAGAAGAGATGTGACAGTTGCGCTCATTCACAAGAAGATCCTTACAATGAGGCTCTCAAGGCCTTATTACAATAAACAGGAATGTCAAAAACCCTAGACATCCAAAAACCTAACCTTAGGAGATGAAGCACCAAAAATCATGCGGGCCCCGTTTGGGTAAGTTAGTACATCAACTTCCCGAGGCCGTAACTTTTGCATACGATCTCTGTTTTAGGCACACGATAACCCATTGGAAAGGTCTATCTGAGGGATACACATTTTTATGCTATTTATGAAAGATGATTTCTTACTGTGGCGAGCTCTAAAAATGTTGTTCAGAGCCTCAAAATGGCCCCACAAGTCAGGGACCCGAAAACTAGGAAAACAACTGCCAAAATGAACCAATTGGAATAGGTGGAATTCCACCGAAACCAATATGGATCCATCCTCCCCCCTTAGAAAGAAATGGTCTCCATTGCATTGAGTTCCCCTGTTGTTTGGAAAATATCCCTACGGACTAGCAAATAGATTTCAGACTTTGCATGCAGATATGACCGAATAGAAATTACTTTCTACCTTCATCCCTAGATTTAAATCCCCTTTTCTTAGTAAATGCATGGAAAGAACAACCTACCTCGTTCCTGGTGTTTGATGTCAATCCTCCATTGCACTTGATTACTTGTTTGCAATACTCCTTCCAAAGCTAACCTGCATTCAAGACAAGCAACAACGATGCATGCATACTACTTATATACTAACGGGTTAGAAATCCAAACATATACTGATCAAAATATAAACAGTTATGAATTGGGATGGGAAAAATTTTTTATTTATTACTTAGAATGAGTCAACTTACAAAAGCTGAGACCGGCCACCACTCCTTGAACCTGATCCTGGGCTCCTCTTCCTCTGTCCTCCAACTGCTTTTCTTTGAATCTCCTTTGGCATAAGGAAAGGCTAAAGGGTTGGGACAATGGGAATATGTAAATAGGCAGAGTTTCTTTGCTATATTTTTACTCCTCCAAATGGGACCCCTACCCCTTCTTTTATAGGCTAGAAGGAGCTAGGTATTTGGATGAACCCTCAGCCATGCATGGCCAGGAGTTTCAGTTAACTCAGCCATAGCTTTTTGTTCCATCGACAACTTTCCTTTTTTCATGCTTTTGTTGGTCCACGCGGGCTGTTTTGGGTCAGCCAGCGTGTACACGTGTGCAGTAATGGATTAGGGCGCGTGGGCCTTTATAAAAGAGGATTTTCAAAGAGTTGTTCAGCAATGCTTTGGCA
>JASDQU010504192.1:20512-30708 GCA_032191745.1 Picea mariana | reverse complement strand
GTACAGGCATGTGGGGAATGAGAGATCGTTGGTTGGAGTGTTGTTGAGGTTTGGTACCTTGGCCTAGACCATTTTGATATGGATTTTGGATTGTGGCTATCTTGGGAAGCCATTGCCCTGATGGATTCATAGCCTTGCTCAGGGGTGGAAGGTCTTCTCAATCAAAAGATAAGTATCAATTCTTTATTCATTGTATGTTGTGTATCTTGTATACAGGTAATAATGTTATTATAATTGCATGTATGTTCTAATGTTTCTTCTGAATGAATAGGTGTATGAGCAGAGTGTTTATGCCTGTGGAGTCATAGCCCCTACTAAGAGTTTATCAACAGTGAGATCTAAGGCTGGGTGGAACATCGTGGATCTACAACCAGTCGGTGCTTTCAATGAGGTTTAATTGAAGCATGTAATAAGGAACAATGAGTTGAATTATTTCCTGAAGCAGATCTATGGAATATAGAAATTGAATTTTAGTTGCAGTATGAACACCAAAATTGGTGCTTGAAAGTAGAGCACCAGATGGATAACAAGCTTCCAATAGAAAAAGCTTGGAGATTTTTGAAGAATTTTGTATTATACATGGTATATAATGCATTGAGGATAGTGCATAAATAAGGGGAGGGTATTGTAATATCCCAAGGTTGAACCTCAGTTGTAACTATGAATTGTAACATGTTTTGTAGGCTGGTGAGCCAAGTGTTATAAGCAAAGAAGCTTATGTGCTTATTAGGCCAGAGAGCCTAGATGTTAAAGGCAAGGAGCCTATTTTGTACATGTAAATATTCATATTATTAATATAAAAACATCGTTTCATATAGACCAACCATGAAGAAATAGTATGGGGGACTAAGCTCCACTAGGCTGGGTAAGGGAAGGGGGTTTGAGAGGCTAGAAAGGGGGGCTAATCTTAAGAGATTAAAACCAAGAGAATAATATATAATTATTATTCTAAAGGGATGTAAAGAGGATATTAATTTATCCTAAGTTTCCTAAGGGAGAGGAATGAACTCTAAGTGGAGGGGGGAAAGCTCCCAAGAGAGCCATGTGTCAACATGGGCACATGAGGATTTATGTGGAAATTTCATCATTGTGAGGGGGGCAAGGACGATTCTTTCCATATTTCCTCACAAATTCTCTCTCTCCATTCTCTCGATGCTGAGGATTCTAGCCATGGGTTTCCCCATTCACCCATGCACTGAGCAAGCATGCAGTCAGCCAGTCCGCCATTGTTGAATCGTAACCATCCTGAAACTCTGCAACAAGACCAAACTAATATCTTATTAAACCCATACCCTATGGGTTGCCTGTGTTTCATTGTTCTCCCCATGTCCATTTTTTATTGTTTTCATCACCTTGCCATGTGTTGAGAAGTGGGAGTGAAGAGGCGGGTTCCCAATCCCGTGGATAGAAGAAGCAGGTTTTCAGGCTTGTGAGCAACTCTATCCAAGTGAGAGAGTGTGTTGAGGAAGAGATTTCTCTTGTGAGCAACTCTCTCCAGGTGAGAGAGTGTGCTGAGGAAGTGAGTTCTCCTAGAGGGAGTCCAGTAGTAGCTACAGAGCTATGAGAATTCATGATCTAGCCTATTGCTAAAGCCCAAGGAAAGGGAGGTGTAGTAGTCAATGGAATGTGTGATAGTGAAGGTGTACACTCCTGGGGTGGGATATGCATGTGGGAAATGAGATTCTGTGAGTTGTGGGCATAAGTGGATCCTTGGAGGAAATCTTTCATAATGTGTTGTGCAACTTCCTGTTGTCCCTGCCTAGCCTAGGAATCCCTTGCCCGGTGGAGTTTAGTCCCAGCTCGGGGGTGACCCACTGCTGAGAGTGATGAGAAGTGTGGTCTATGGTTGGGAGGTTTTTGGAAGGTCTGCATGCAGTTGGTGTACTTCAATTAAAATATAAGTACCCATTTCTATGTTCATTTACATGTTGTGTATTTGTACATGCTATATGGATGAGTATTTCCTGTGTTTTTATTGTTATTTCCACATTAATATGTGTATTAGTAGAATATGTTGTCTATTTATGTTTATATTTATATGCATATGATCATTTTTATTTCTATGAGGTAGCATGGTCGTCATGTTGGTGGTCTGAAATGTTGCAGGAAAAATGGTATCAAAGTAGGAGATGTTTCCGAAGTGATGTTTCCTGACCAGTTGGGGAATGGGGACATTACAATACCCATGCTCCAATATATATATGTGTGTGTTTGTGTACTTATATATTTATTACATAGTATAGGTTAATAACAAATCGTATCCACCTTCCAACATTTGACCTATCCAAACCTTAAACTTAAAAATTCATTGGTATGGTAAGGGAATCTAGTGGATTTAATCCACGACCCCTTGTATTTGTTTAACAACCCATGTTGTGAGTCAGCCTTATTAAATATGACTTCCACTCCTTCCATGGCTCTCGACCTTGCCTTGAGGCTTTTGGTGGAAAAGGTTGATTTCTACACACACTTGTGATCACTCATACTTACTTAGTGGCTTATTTATTGCTCCATACCAAACTCATTGTTAACCTTCATTTTATCTAATTTTTAAATGGAGTTGGAATTAATTCAAGTTGAGTTAACAACTAAATGAGGTTTCGACATGATTGGACCATTAAACATACAGTTGTTTTCAGTACCATCAAATTTTAATTCCATATGGGAAAATGATTTCGTCATCTATCCTTTGTTCAATGCACCAAATCGGTAGGATTTGGACATAGATATATTAGCTTCACCCTCTATCTAGACAAGGGTTGCTTTCTATTCTCTTATAGTTACATAGGTTTTGTGCAGAAGTTGAGATGAACTCATGGTTGTAGGTGACAAATTATTCCAATGCCACTATAGTTAATGGATTTTATTTTATAAATATTCATTTTTCTGTGTAATTTTGTCGTCTAACAGCTTGAACCGACCTATGTTTTATTATAGGCCTCTTATGGATTCAGGATAACAACTATGGAAATTATTGCAACATATTTGTTGCCAACCAACAAAGGTAATTGTTTAATCTTTATATAACTTAGTTTCTTTGCTCATGATAATACATTATGATCTCCTTTAAAACATTTAAGCGATTATAACTTTGTTCTCATAAGACTTCAAAGTTGGGTTGGTATAAAACCAAGAACCAAATTTCAACTTCCATCCTCTTGTTTACCATGTAGAATTTATATCTTCGTGATCTCTAGAGTTTCACTTGCACTCTATTAAATGCTCATAATCTGTTCAAATATTTCTAAACTAATGAATTTTTTGTTGCAGGGTCGTTAACGCCTTTGAGTGTAATCCCTTTCATTTGACACATAGATAAGTAACTGGGTATTAATGAGTTCAAGATGTTCGCATCTATGCTAAAATTTTGGATCATTCCTTTGAGCACGATGCCAAGAGCATCAACTCATTGAAACAATTAAGCGAGCATTATTGACAAGCTTCAGGTTCTGTGTAAGAGGGTAAATCTACTTGGATTGTTTTATATCGGTGTGAATTTTATTTTCCATATAAATAAATCAAAAGAAAACAGTTTCCCATCAAGGATTTATGGTCAGCTCTGGAAATATTATTTTATGCAATAACTTAAACCATTGTTTATATATGTGTGTGTGTATAGGTATATTTATAACGAATATTGGATTCAAACTTTAGAGTTTGAATCTATGTTGATAGAAGCTTTATAAATGTTATTATTGTTTCCTTTTTAAAGTTATAAATAGGTTTGACTCTAGCGAGTCTATAGTACTCATGGTGACTTGAGCTCATTCTTAGCATTTCGAGCCCATTCTTAATCTTTGTTTAATATTAAGACGTGCCTTATTTTATTTAATCAACATTGCAAAGCTTTGAAGTCATAAATTTGTTTCTTGGTTTGACATTTGGATTAATACTTCATTGTATTATCTTGAAACCCTAATCTTTATTTTGATTATATTAATAGTTAAAGTATAGTTGAAATGAGGTATGATTAATAATTTTGTAATAAAGATTATATTAATAGTTAAAGTATAGTTGAAATGAGGTATGATTAATAATTTTGTATCTATCATTAGGGTTCAAAAATAGTAGTATCTGGTTTAATTTCTATACCATGTACTGTTAGAGATGCATTCTTATAAATATATACTTGAGAAAGTTATTTTGAAAAGAATCTTATACACATAATGGTTCAACAAATAGACATAAGTCTGCATTATCTGTGTTGTATATACACTATATTMTTTGTACTTCTTTCAAGAATATTTTTGGGTTTTTCTCAACTATTTCTTTTAACCTTTAAAGCATAAAAGTAAACTAAATGTTTTTTGTTTTTTTTTTTCTTTCTTACTACAAATATAATAGACTCTTTACAGCTATAAAAACCTACAAGTTTGTTTATGTTTTCTTGTAGTAATAACTATAAACAATGTTATTTCCAAAATAGAAACATTTTACTGGCATAATAGTGTATGTTGCTGATAGTAGTTATTTATAAAAGAAAGAACATAGTGTACTTTAGATATAAACACTTAGAAGCTATAAAATACACATGCATTCTCTATTGCAATAAACATTGTAGATTTTACAATCTTTTCCTACTGCAATATAATAAATCATAATAGAACATAAATAAATAACTTAAGAAAAATATCTAAGTTTGCTTCAAAAACTGGACACAAACTAAGTATAGAACCAGTTCCTCCCAACCATAGAGATGAACAATCAATGTTACTTGTCCTTTTCACCCCCGAGTCTAAATTGTTAATCCATAGGGACTAAAACTGTATAACCTTCTCCAGATTTCTCAGAGTTTAGTCCCTTCTAGAACTTCTCAAACTATTTTCCCACAAGTACTCAGTAGAATCCTACCTCATAACATACTTGTATATAATATCTTTCCTAGGTCTTTTTCAAGTAGCCTCATCCCTAACCGTTGGGAATCTTCTTGGCCTAACTTTGTGCTAGCTTGTTCCCTCACATACCACACCTTTGGGAGTAGGGTTCCACTTGTCCCATGGATAATAATTCACTCTAGTGGTTTTTATTTTTTTCACTCACCCATCGAATAATGATTTACTCTTTGTAACTGGATTCTCTAATCAATTTGTTTTTGGTTAATAAAATAAATTATTAAAAATAATATTTACAAAATATTCATCATCAATGTTTATGATGATTCCAGATAAGTCTTTTCCAAAACTTTCACAACATAAGCTAATAAGATATTAAATGTTTAAATGTTTTTAACTGAGGGACATTAAATCCTCTCCCCTTGAATTGAACATCGTCCTCAGTGTTCCAATATGAGCATACAAACCATGGAACATGAATGGATATTCATTTCTCATGGCCTCTTCCATTTCCCAAGTAGCCTCCTCGGGACTAAAGTTCCTCCACTGCACTTTAACTTGAGCGATGGATCGATTCCGCAACATAATTTCCTTCCTATCGAGAATATGTAGCGGTTCCACCTAAAACTCGCCTTCGAATTCCACCTAAATCACATTCCAATTTACAACATGAGTCATATCATGTACATACTTTTTTGATAATGAAACATGAAATACATTGTTAACTTTTAAATTGGCTGGAAGTGCAAGCTAATAGGCTACTTGCCCCACTCTAGAGAGCACTTGAAATGACCCGCAATACCGTGGTTCCAACTTGGTACATTTTCCCGATTTCAATGCATTGTTTCTGGGTTTGACCTTAAGATAAACATGATTCCCTATATTAAATTCCTCATGTGTTCTTTTCAAATTTGCAAAGCTCTTTTGTCTATCTTGTGCACTTTTCAAATTTTAATTGGATTTTAGAAAAATTGTTTCCATTTCTTTTAGCATATTTGGCCCCAAAATAATCTTGTCAATTGGGTTGTCCCAACTAAGAGGTGTTTGAAACTTTCTGTCGTACATTACCTCAAAGGGACTCATCTTTAAGGAGGTGTTATAACCCTAATTTTCACCAGACAAGCTTACCTGGCATCAGGCCATCTCACATTCCTTCTTTGCCAAAGCACTGTTGAACAACTCTTCTTAAAAACACTTTGATCTATAGATTAATGGGCTAGATATTTCAATAAACAAGTATACAATAAATCATAAAAACCTCATATGGTGGGACGGGAAAAGTATCTCTTTATTATTAACTTCAACAAATCAACTTACAAGGATGAAGCCGGTCGCTGCTCCATGAACCTGGTCCTGGGCTCCTCTTCTATTGTCCTCCAACTTCTTTGCTCTATCTTTCTCTTTGCACAAGGAAGGCTAAAGGGTTGGGACAAAGGGAATATGCAATTGGGTATAGTTTCTTTATTATGATTCTCCTCCTCCAAATGGGACCCCTAACCCTTCTTTTATAGGCTAGAAGAAGCTAGGTATTTGGACGAACCCTCGGCCATGCATGGTCAGAAGGTTCAGTTAACTTACCCAAAGATGTGTGTTCCATCGACAACTTTCCTCTTTTAGTGCTTTTATAGTTACACGCGGGTTGTTTTGGGTCAGCGAGCATGTACACGCGTGCAGTAATAGAGCAGGGTGCGTGGGCCTTTATAAAAAGTGTTTTTAAGAAGAGTTGTTTAGCAGTGCTTTGGCAAAGAAGGAATATGAGATGGCCTGATGCTAGGTAAGATTGTCTGGTGCAAATTAGGGTTATAACAGGAGGCCTGATAACCATTATTTTATACAAACTCAACCAAGTGAAGGTAATCTTCCCACTTTGTGGGAAATTCCATCACATACATTGCAACATATCCTCTACAATTTGGTTTGTCCTTTCAGTCTAACCTTCAGTTTGAGAATGCTATGCGGTACTAAAATTTAAATGAGTATCCAAACCACTGAAAAAAATCCTTCCAAAACTTCGAGATGAAATTTGTGTCCCTATTATCTGAAATTATAGTCTTTGGTATATCATGCATCCTAAATATTTCTTTCATAAATATCTCATCAATGTTTATAGCCTTATGAGTTGATTTCACTGGAATTAAGTGTGCAACTTTAGTAAGTTTTTCCACTACTACCATAATGGAATCATTTTGTTTCTTGGTTTTAGGCAGTCTTGTAATAAAATCCATGCTAATTACTTCTCATTTCCACTCAAGAATGGGTATTGGTTGTAATAATCCAGTTGGGTGATGGTGCTCAACTTTAACTTACGGGCACTCAAGGCATATAGCAAGATACTTGACTACTTCAGTTTTCATTCCGGGCCATAAATACTTTTTTTTCAAAGTTGTTATAGTCTTTTGGTATACTGGGTGACTTGAATAAGGTTTCTTGTGTACTTCATCCAATATCAAATTTTTCAATTTTGCATTGTTTGGAATGTAAATCCTACTCTTATACAACAATAATCTATATTTATTACATTTTAATTTTGATTCTTCTTCAACCAAATCACTATCCTATAATTTTCCCTATAAATTCTTATAAATTTCATCGTTTTGTGCTGTTGATTTTATTTTTTGTTTTAAATCAGTTTGCATGTTACTGTTGTAAATTGCAATAAGTTTTATGTTGAGTGCATCTACTATTTTATTTTCTTTCTCTTTAATGTGATTTATCTCGAAATCATACTCACTTAGAAAAGATAAACACCTTTTTGGTCTTACATTCAATTTTTTTAATCGAAAAAGTACTTAAGGCTAATATATTAGTTTTCAACAAAAATATCCTACCCAACAAGTAGTGTCACCACATTTTTAAATCATGCACAATAATAGTTAATTCTAGCTCATGTGTTGATAATTATTTTCATGAGGTTTCATTTTTCACGATTCATAAGAAATCACATGATCATCATGTAATAACACTCCTCCTACCCTTCTTTTGAGGCATTCGTACAGACCAAAAAATATTTATGTGGATCTGTTATCTTCAATATAGGTTCCTTTGTTAATAACTGTTTCAGTTTTTCAAAACTCCCTTGACATTTTTCTGTTCATTTAAATATGATTCCTTTATTTTGTAAATAATTTATTGGGTGAGAAAGTTTAGAGAACCCTTCTATGAATCTACGGTAATAACCTGTGATGCCCATAAAATATCTCAAATCTGACACATCCTTTAGCATTGGATAATCTAGGATGGCCTAGACTTTTGTTGGGTCAACTGAGATCCCTTCACCCGAAATCACATGTCCCAAATACTATACTTTATCCTAATAAAATTCACATTTATTGAACCTTGCATATAGTTGGTGCTCCCTAAGTGTCTACAAGACCATTTTCAAGTGTTTCTCATGTTCCTCTTTGGTTTTTTAATAGATCAATATATCATCTATGAACACAATTATGAATTTATCTATATATTTTCTCAACACATTGTTCATCAAACACATAAATGTAGCAGGTGTGTTTGTTAAACCAAAAGGTACCACTACAAATTCATAGTGTCCATATCTAGTTTGGAAAGAATTTTAATGAATGAGCTCCTATTTAATTCTAACCTAATGATATCCTAACCACAAATCTATCTTAGAGAAAATATTAGCTCCTCTAACTTGATCAAACAAGTCATCAATGTGGGTTAAAGGATACTTGTTTTTAATGGTCATTTTGTTAAGATGTTTGTAATTAATACAAAATTGGAAGGTTCCATCTTTCTTTTTAACAAATAAAATTGGTTCTCCCGACAAAGACACATTGGTTCTGATATACTACTTATCCAATAGCTCTTGAAGTTGCATCTTAAGTTCAGTGTTTTTTTTAGTACTCATTCAACAAGGGACCTTAAACACTGATTGTTATGGTATTTTCCTCCTGTGACTTTAGGTCATGTCACAACAGATCTTGACCATATACAAAAGATAGAAATTACCCTTACATACAAAACTTGCAATGAAATAACTACCTAAGGATAGAGGAGAAAGAATGTCACACCTTGTATCCTATCGTTTGATGTCGCTCCTCACTTTCAACCCTCGATCCGCTCCTGATATCTACCCAAACTAATATGCAAAAGGAGATCAAGAAAATGTTGCAATAAGGTAGTTATATGATCAAATTATACATGTAATATGTGTGTGTGTGTGTGTGTGTGTGTGTGTGTGTGAATCAAATTGACATACATAAGAAAAATGAAAAATATCACACAATTATGGAGGGAAAGAGAACTCTTTTATTATAAATGATAGAAATGAGTGGTTACAACCTGACTCCAACTATCCACACTGCCTCTAAGCCAATCACCCAGGTTCCTCCAATGGCCCTTCAAGCTTCAACTTAGCAGGCTTTACCTTCCTCGGATGACTCAATAGGGATAGGAACACATCCTATAGTCACATAGGAGAGAGAAATGGGTATTAGAAAGTAAGTTCCAGAATCAAGGGGATGCTACTTAGAGGATAGGGGAGATAGGGAAGCTTGCAAATTATTCAGCATAACTTTGCACCTTGGTTGTCCTCCTCATCCATGCCCTCAAAGGTGTGTTTATACCATCCTCAAGGGGTTGAGTTGGTTGAATTCCATTGTGTACGGGCTCAGGGGAAGTTAGGAATGAGCCCAACTGAAAACCCCACCTGAAAAAAGTGGAATTATTTTATTTTTCACATTTTTTGAGGGCATCCATGAGTTGCAAACTAGCAAGGCGTGAAAATCCACGGTTTGCAAAAGGGTGACTCACAGATGGACACAAAATTGTTGTTTTTTAAGTAATTTTGATGAGGGAAGTTGGGATTTAAATTTGCAAGATAGGGATAAGGACTAATCCATCTCACAAATGAAAACAATGTGGAAAATTGTGGTATAACATCAGTGCAGATCCAAATACTAAGTCTATGGTAAATTATGTTTCTCGTCTAGGAGGTAATCCTAGAATTTCCTTTGGGAACACATCTTGGAACTCTTTCAGTATTGTAGTTAACAATTTTTCATATATTTCTTCATTCATTTTAGATATCTTCACAACATAAATCTCACATCCTTTCTTGCATTAATTTTTAATTGTAAAGCGGAGATTTGTATTACTGATACTCCCCACAGTATTCCTTTTATTGTTTTGTTTTTTCCAAATTCATCTATACAGTTAAAAGTCTTGTCACAATAGTTTACAAGAGCTTAATGTTTTTCCAACCAATCCATGCCTATGAGAAAATCATAAGATCCTAATGGAAAAATATTTATATCTAAGTTAGTCTTCATTCCATCCATGTTCACTATACAATCTTTTACTAATTCAACAACTTTTCTTTTTGTACCTATAGCTAACTGAACT
>JASDQU010504192.1:5373-19758 GCA_032191745.1 Picea mariana | reverse complement strand
ATTAAATATGACTTCCACTCCTTCCATGGCTCTCGACCTTGCCTTGAGGCTTTTGGTGGAAAAGGTTGATTGCTACACACACTTGTGATCACTCATACTTACTTAGTGGCTTATTTATTGCTCCATACCAAACTCATTGTTAACCTTCATTTTATCCAACGTTTAAATGGAGTTGGAAATAATTCAAGTTAAGTTAACAACTAGATGAGGTTTCGACATGATTTCGTCATCTATCCTTTGTTCAATGCACCAAATCAGTAGGATTTGGACATAGATATATTAGCTTCACCCTCTATCCAATCAAGGGTTGTTTTCTATTCTCTTATAGTTACACAGATTTTGTGCAGAAGTTGAGACAAACCCATGGTTGTAGGTGACAAATTATTCCAATGCCACTATAGTTAATGGATTTTATTTTATAAATATTCATTTTTTTGTGTAATTTTGTCGTCTAACAGCTTAAACCAACCTATGTTTTATTATAGGTCTCTTATGGATTCAGGATGACAACTATGGAAATTGTTGCAACATATTTGTTGCCAACCAACAAAGGTAATTATTTAATCTTTATATAACTTAGTTTCTTTGCCCATGATAATACATTATGATCTCCTTTAAAACATTTAATCGATTATAACTTTGTTCTCAGAAGACTTCAAAGTTGGGTTGGTAGAAAACCAAGAACCAAATTGTAACTTCCATCCTCTTGTTTACCATGTAGAATTTATATCTTCGTGATCTCTAGAGTTTCACTTGCACTCTATTAAATGCTCATAATTTGTTTAAATATTTCTAAACTAATGAATTTTTTGTTGCAGGGTCGTTAACGCCTTTGAATTTAAGCCCTTTCATTTGACACATAGATAATTAATTGGGTATTAATAAGTTCAAGATGTTTGCATCTATGCTAAAATTTTGTCTCATTCCTTTGAGCACGATGCCAAGAGCATCAACTCATTGAAACAATTAAGCGAGTGTTATTGACAAGCTTCGGGTTTTGTGTAAGATGGTAAATCTACTTGGATTGTTTTATATCGGTGTGAATTTTATTTTCCATATAAATAAATCAAAAGAAAATGGTTTCCCATCTAGGATTTATGGTCGGCTCTGGAAATATTATTTTATGCAATAACTTAAACCATTGTTTATATGTGTGTGTGGGGGGGTATATTTATAACGAATATTGGATTCAAACTTTAGAGTTTGAATCTATGTTGATAGAAGCTTTATAAATGTTAGTATTGTTTCCTTGTTAAAGTTATAAATAGGTTTGACTCCAGCGAGTCTATAGTACTCATGGTGACTTGAGCTCATTCTTAGCATTTCGAGCCCATTCTTAATCTTTGTTTAAAATTAAGATGTGCTTTATTTTATTTAATCAACATTGCAAAGCTTTGAAGTCATAAATTTGTTTCTTGGTTTGACATTTGGATTAATACTTCATTGTATTATCTTGAAACCCTAATCTTTATTTTGATTATATTAATAGTTAAAGTATAGTTGAAATGAGGTATGATTAATAATTTTGTATCTATCATTAGGGTTCAGAAATAATAGTATCTGGTTTAATTTCTATACCATGTACTGTTAGAGATGCATTCTTATACATATATACTTGAGAAAGTTATTTTGAAAAGAATCTTATACACATAATGGTTCAACAAATAGACATAAGTCTGCATTATCTGTGTTGTATATACACTATATTCTTTGTACTTCTTTCAAGAATATTTTTGGGTTTTTCTCAACTATTAGAATCTTATACACATAATGGTTCAACAAATAGACATAAGTCTGCATTATCTGTGTTGTATATACACTATATTCTTTGTACTTCTTTCAAGAATATTTTTGGGTTTTTCTCAACTATTTCTTTTAACCTTTAAAGCATAAAAGTAAACTAAATGTTTTTTGTTTTTTTTTTTCTTTCTTACTACAAATATAATAGACTCTTTACAGCTATAAAAACCTACAAGTTTGTTTATGTTTTCTTGTAGTAATAACTATAAACAATGTTATTTCCAAAATAGAAACATTTTACTGGCATAATAGTGTATGTTGTTGATAGTAGTTATTTATAAAAGAAAGAATTTAGTGTACTTTAGATATAAACACTTAAAAGCTATAAAATACACATGCATTCTCTATTGAAATAAACATTGTAGATTTTACAATATTTTCCTACTGCAATATAATAAATCATAATAGAACATAAATAAATAACTTAAGGAACATATCTGAGTTTGCTTCAAAAACTGGAAACAAACTAAGTATAGAACCAGTTCCTCCCAACCATAGACATGAACAATCAATGTTACTTGTCCTTTTCACCCTCGAGCCTAACTTGTTAATCCATAGGGACTAAAACTGTATAACCTTCTCTATATTTCTCAGAGTTTAGTCCCTTCTAGAACTTCTCAAACTCTTTTCCCACAAGTACTCAGTAGCATCCTACCTCATAACATACTTGTATATAATATCTTTTCTAGGTCTTTTTCAAGTAGCCTCATCCCTAACCCTAAAGAATCTTCTTGGCCTAACTTTGTGCTAGCTTGTTCCCTCACATCCCACACCTTTGGGAGTAGGGTTCCACTTGTCCCATGGATAATAATTCACTCTGGTGGTTTTTATTTTTTTCACTCACCCATCGAAAAATGATTTACTCTTTGTAACTGGATTCTCTAATCAATTTGTTTCTTGTTAATAAAATAAATTATTAAAAATAATATTTACAAAAATATTTATCATCAATGTTTATGATGATTCCAAATAAGTCTTTTCCAAAACTTTCACAACATAAGCTAATAAGATATTAAATGTTTAAATTTTTTTAACTGAGAGACATTAAATCCTCTCCCCTTGAATTGAACATCGTCCTTAGTGTTGCAATATGAGCATACAAACTATGGAACATGAATGGATATTCATTTCTCACGGCCTCTTCCATTTCCCAAATAGCCTCCTCGGAACTAAAGTTCCTCCACTGCACTTTAACTTGAGCGATGGCTCGATTCCGCAACATAATTTCCTTCCTATCAAGAATATGTAGTGGTTCCACCTGAAACTCACCTTCGAATTCCACCTAAATCACATTCCAATTTACAACATGAGTAATATCATGTACATACTTTTTTTATAATGAAACATGAAATACATTGTTAACTTTTAAATTGGCTGGAAGTGCAAGCTAATAGGCTACTTTCCCCACTCTAGCGAGCACTTGAAATGACCCGCAATACCGTGGTTCCAACTTGGTACATTTTCCCAATTTCAATGCACTATTTCTGGGTTTGACCTTAAGATAAACATGATCCCCTATATTAAATTCCTCACGTGTTCTTTTCAAATTTGCAAAGCTCTTTTGTCTGTCTTGTGCACTTTTCAAATTCTATTTGGCTTTTAGAAAAATTGTTTCCATTTCTTTTAGCATATTTGGCCCCAAAATAATCTTGTCAACTAGGTTGTCCCAACTAAGAGGTGCTCGAAACTTTCTATCGTACATTACATCAAAGGGACTCGTCTTTAAGGAGGCCTGATAACCATTATTTTATACAATCTCAACCAAGTGAAGGTAATCTTCCCACTTTGTGGGAAATTCCATCACATACATATGCAAAATATCCTCTACAATTTGGTTGGTCCTTTCAGTTTGACCTTCAGTTTGAGAATGCAATGTGGTACTAAAATTTAAATGAGTATCCAAACCACTGAAAAAATCCTTCCAAAAATTCGAGGTGAAATTTGTGTCCCTAGTATCTGAAATTATAGTCTTTGGTATATCATGCATCCTAAAGATTTCTTTCATAAAGATCTCATCAATGTTTATAGCCTTATGAGTTGATTTCACTGGAATTAAGTGTGCAACTTTAGTAAGTTTTTCCACTACTACCATAATGGAATCATTTTGTTTCTTGGTTTTAGGCAGTCCTGTAATAAAATCCATGCTAATTACTTCTCATTTCAACTCAAGAATGGGTATTGGTTGTAATAATCCATTTGGGCGATGGTGCTCAACTTTAACTTACGGGCACTCAAGGCATATAGAAAGATACTTGACTACTTCAGTTTTCATTCCGGGCCATAAATACATTTTTTTCAAAGTTGTTATAGTCTTTTGGTATCCTGGGTGACCTGAATAAGGTTTCTTGTGTACTTCATCCAATATCAAATTTTTCAATTCTTCATTGTTTGGAATGTAAATCCTACTCTTATACAACAATAATCTATATTTATTACATTTTAATTTTGATTCTTCTTCAACCAAATCACTATCCTATAATTTTCCCTATAAATTCTTATAAATTTCATCGTTTTGTGTTGTTGATTTTATTTTTTGCTTTAAATCAATTTGCATGTTACTGTTGTAAATTGCAATAAGTTTTATGTTGAGTGCATCTGCTATTTTATTTTCTTTCCCTTTAATGTGATTTATCTTGAAATCATACTCACTTAGAAAAGATAAACACCTTTCCTGTCTTGCATTCAATTTTTTTTAATCGGAAAAGTACTTAAGGCTAATATATTAGTTTTCAACAAAAATATCCTACCCAACAAGCAGTGTCACCACATTTTTAAATCATGCACAATAATAGTTAATTCTAGCTCATGTGTTGATAATTATTTTCATGAGGTTTCATTTTTCACGATTCATAAGCAATCACATGATCATCTTGTAATAACACTCCTCCTACCCTTCTTTTGAGGCATCCGTACAGAACAAAAAATATTTATGTGGATCTGTTATCTTCAATATAGGTTCCTTTGTTAATAACTTTTTTAGTTTTTCAAAAATTCCTTGACATTTTTCTGTCCATTTAAATATGATTCCTTTATTTTGTAAATAATTTATTGGGTGAGAAAGTTTAGAGAACCCTTCTATGAATCTATGGTAATAACCTATGATGCCCATAAAATACCGTAAATCTGACACATCCTTTAGCATTGGCTAATCTAGGATGGCCTAGACTTTTGTTGGGTCAACTAAGATCCCTTCACCCGAAATCATATGTCCCAAATACTGTACTTTATCGTAATAAAATTCACATTTACTAAACCTTGCATATAGTTGGTGCTCCCTAAGTGTCTGCAAGACCATTTTCAAGTGTTTCTCATGTTACTCTTTGTTTTTTTAATAGATCAATATATCATCTATGAACACAATTATGAATTTGTCTATATATTTTCTCAACACATTGTTCATCAAACACATAAATGTAGCAGGTGTGTTTGTTAAACCAAAAGGTACCACTACAAATTCATAGTGTCCATATCTAGTTTGGAAAGATTTTTTATGAATGAGCTCCTATTTAATTCTAACCCAATGGTATCCTAACCACAAATCTATCTTAGAGAAAATATTAGCTCCTCCTACTTGATCAAACAAGTCATCAATGCGGGTTAAAGGATACTTGTTTTTAATGGTCATTTTGTTAAGATGTTTGTAATTAATACACAATCTGAAGGTTCCATCTTTCTTTTTAACAAATAAAATTGGTTCTCCCGACAAAGACACATTGGTTCTGATATACTACTTATCCAATAGCTCTCGAAGTTGCATCTTAAGTTCAGTGATTTTTTTAGTACTCATTCAACAAGGGACCTTAAACACTGATTGTTATGGTATTTTCTCCCTGTGACTTTAGGTCATGTCACAATATATCTTGACCATATACAAAAGATAGAACCTACCCTTACATACAAAACTTGCAATGAAATAACTACCTAAGGATAGAGAAGAAAGAATGTCACACCTTGTATCCTATCGGTTGATGTCACTCCTCACTTTCAACCCTCTATCCGCTCTTGATATCTTCCCAAACTAATATGCTTAGGAGATCAAGAAAATGTTGCAATAAGGTAGTTATATGATCAAATTATACATGTAATGTGTATGTGTGTGTGTGTGTGTGTGTGTGTGTGAATCAAATTGACATACATAAAAAAAATGAAAAATATCACACAATTATGGAGGGAAAGCGAACTCTTTTATTATAAACGATAGAAATGAGTGGTTACAACCTGACTCCAACCATCCACACTGCCTCTAAGCCAATCACCCAGGTTCCTCCAATGGCCCTTCAAGCTTCAACTTAGCAGGCTTTCCCTTCCTCGGATGACTCAATAGGGATAGGAACACACCCTATAGTCACATAGGAGAGAGAAATGAGTATTAGAAAGTAAGTTCCAGAATCAAGGGGATGTTACTTAGAGGATAGGGGAGATAGAGAAGCTTGCAAATTATTCAGCATAACTTTGCACCTCGGTTGTCCTCCTCATCCATGCCATCAAAGGTGTGTTTATACCATCCTCAAGGGGTTGAGGTGGTTGAATTCCATTGTGTACGGGCTCAGGGGAAGTTAGGAATGAGCCCAACTGAAAACCCCGCCTGAAAAAGTGGAATTATTTTATTTTTCACATTTTTTTAGGGCATCCATGAGTTGCAAACTAGCAAGGCGTGAAAATCGACGGTTTGCAAAAGGGTGACTCACGGATGGACACAAAATTGTTGTTTTCTAAGTAATTTTGATGAGGGAATATGGGATTTAAATTTGCAAGATAGGGATAAGGACTAATCCATCTCACAAATGAAAACAATGTGGAAAATTGTGGTATAACATCGGTGCAGATCCAAATACTAAGTCTATGGTAAATTCTATTTCTCGTCTAGGAGGTAATTCTAGAATTTCCTTTGGGAACACATCTTGGAATTCTTTCGGTATTGTAGTTAACAATTTTTCATTTATTTCTTCATTCATTTTAGATATCTTCACAACATAAATCTCACATCCTTTCCTTGCATTAATTTTTAATTGTAAAGCAGAGATTTGTATTACTGATACTCCCCATAGTATTCCTTTTATTGTTTTGTTTTTTCCAGATTCATCTATACAGTTAAAAGTCTTGTCACGATAGTTTACAAGAGATTAATGTTTTTCCAACCAATCCATGCCTATGAGAAAATCATAAGATCCTAATGGTAAAATATTTATATCTAACTTAGTCTCCATTCCATCCATGTTCACTATACAGTCTTTTACTAATTCAACAACTTTTCTTTTTGTACCTATAGCTAACTGAACTAGCCAAGATTTCTCATGTTTAACTTTTGCAATTTAGAATTTTCTACCACTGTAGGTGAAATATAACTTAGACTTGCACTAGGGTCTATTAATATAGATACAGGTCTATGATTTAACATACCTTCTATCTCCACCATGGAATATTGATGTTCAACTTGTTGATTTTCCAGGCAGTATTGATTTTGTGAATTCTTCGAGCAATACCATTTTTTGTTGTTTCTTCTTGAATGTTGTGTACTACTTAATTTCTATTTTTATTTAAAGGGGAATTTTGATACAAGTGAGGATATTTACGAACCCAACACTGAAGAGGTGGCCTAACTATCTCACTAACCATCTTGTTTGCAAAATATGTTGGTTTATTGTTTTTTTGAACTTATACACTTTGATGTCCAACACATGTGTTCCTTCTAACTGGTGCATTGTTTGATGGTTGTCGAGGATGTTTAAATTTTTTCTTCTTAGGATCAACGTTTTCCTTATTCTTATGATGCCATGATTTTTCATTTTCAGTTCTCTATTTAAATTGAGTAAAGCATAGTTTATCATGCCTTATTACTCCATCCATTGTCTTTGGATTAAGAAATTCAATTTTTTCTTTGTATACTTGAGGCAAACAACTCATGAACCTTTGAACTTTTTCCTTCTCCTCCCTAAGGTAAGGTACATATCTCATCAGATTCAAAAATTTAGTGACAAAGTCTTCAATAAACATCTACCCCAGTTTAATATCATGGAACTCCTTGGCCTTTTCATCATAGTATCGTTCTATTAAATATTTTTGTTTAAAATATTTCTTGAATATTTTTCAATTCAGATCATTGCTCCTAATTTTTTAACTATTTTTGTCTCCTTCCACAAAATGGTAGATTTTCCATTCAGTTGATATACAACTAATATAGCCCTCAAGTTTCTAGGATAATTGTATATTTGGAAGTATTTACTCATGTTTAGAAGACAAGCTTCTGCTCCCTCCTCAGACTCACCATCAAATTTGGGTGGTCTGATCTTCTTAAAATCTTCAAGTAATTTTTCATTATTCCATTTCATTTTCTTAGTTTTAGGTATAATTTCTGCAAGGTGTTGCTATAAAATTTATACTCACTACTTTCTTCATTTAATAACTATGTTTTAACGTTGTTTGTTTGATAGTCCTTACGCTTGTGTGACTCTTCATTGGAAAGTTCATTTTTGGAGTTATTGGAAGTTTGTCCTATCTTTCTTAGTTGTTTCATATTGGTCATGTTTTTAAGAAGAATATCATTTGATTCTTCTTGTTCTTTACTAGCCTTGAGTAACTTTTCATTGTCTTCCTTGATACTTTGCAGTTTTTCTTTTATACTATGAATAGTTTCCAATAGTCCTATAGAGTTATCTTGTGGTTGTTCATTGTTTAGTTCCACATATATCCATGGTTCACTTGGTGTTGATCTACTAAGTTCTTTAGTTGAGATACTTTGTTATTGATTCTTATATGTGCAAAACACAATGACGTAAATACATTTTCATATATATATATGTATATATATATATATATATATATATATATAAACAAAAAATTTGTTTGTTCCGAGCCCACAAGGTCGTAGTGTTTTAACCATGCTCTAATACCTTTTGTAATGACTCTGTGCATCAATTTCTTTTTTGAACTTGTACATCGCCAAGATTAATTTTGTATAATCATAAACTTTTCTTATATGGCTTTTGTTTAAATATTTTTCGCAACTGATTAACTAATTTTTCTGTATTTATTCGTCATGGTGTTACCATGACATGATATTCAACTGAGGTACTTGTATTGGATGACCTTGACACTTGGATCAATATCTCTTCATAGGTATAAGAACGCTCATGTCCTATTTTATGAAATGGATACACATTGTTGTGTTAAATTTAATTTTACTCACCAAGTACTAATATAATATTTCATGTATATTTTGTTAAATAACTTTATAATTGTTTGTAATTCACTCACTAATTTAACATTAGATATTGTTTTTTAAATTCTTGAGCCATCTCATTCATACCCATGCTCCAATGTTAATATATATATATATATATATATATATATATATATATAAACACATATATGCTTAATGCATATAATTTAATGGCTAATACATATTTGTTTATGTATAATCCATATTACCATAGTATAGGTTAATAGTGGATCGTATCCACCTTCCAACATTTGACCTACCCAAACATTAAACTTAAAAATTTGTTGGTATGGTAAGGGAAGATAATGGATTTAATCAACAACCCCTTGTATTCATTTAACAACCCACGTTGTGAGTAACGATGCCAAGAGAATTAACTCATTGAAACAATTAAGCGAGTGTTATTGAAAAGCTTTAGGCTCTGTGTAAGAGGGTAACTCTACTTGGATTATTTTATCTCGATGTTAATTTTATTTCCCATATAAAGAAATCAACATAAGACAGTTTCCTATCTAGGGTTTTTTTTCGGCTCTGGAAATATTATTTTTTGCAACCATTTAAACCATTGTTTATATATTTATAACGAATCTTTGTTGATAGAATATTTATAAGAGTTAGTATTGTTTCCTTGCTAAATTTAGAAATGGGTTTGACTCCGGTGAGTCTATAGTCATAGCGACTCGAGCTCATTCTTATCGTTTCAAGCTCATTCTTAATCTATGTTTAATATTAATGCGTGCCTTCTTTTATTTAGTCAACATTGCAAAGATTTGAAGTCATAAAGTTGTTTCTTGGTTTGACATTTAGATTAATACTTCATTGTATTATCCTCAAATCCTAATCTTTATTTTGATTATATTAATAGTTACAATATAGTTGAAATGAGGTATGATTAAGAATTTTGTATCTATCATTAGGGTTTAAAAATAATAGTATATATTTTACGTTATGTACCTTGTACTATTCGAGATGTAGTCTTATACATATATACTTGAGCAATCAATTTTGAAAAGAATCCCATGCACATAATGATTCAACAAATAGACATCAATATGCATTAATTGTGTTGTATATAAACTATATTCTTTGTACTTATTTCAAGAATATTTTTGGGTTTTTCTCAACTCTTTCTTTTAAACCTTTAAAACATAAAAGTTAACTAAATGTTCTTTTCTTTCTTAGTACGAAGATAATAGAGTCTTTATAGTTATAAAAACCTACAAGTTTGTTTATGTTTTCTTGTAGTAATAACTATAAACAATGTTATTTCCGAAATAGAAACATTTTACTGGCATAATAGTGTATGTTGTTGATAATAGTTCATTCATAAAAGAAAGAACACATTATACAAGTTATATATAAACACTTAGAATATATAAAATATAAAGACATTCTCTAATGTAATAAACATTGTAGATTTTACAATATTTTCCTACTGCAATATAATAAATCATAATAGAACATAAATAAATAACTTAAGAAACAGATCAGTGTCTTCTTCAAAAATTGGAAACAAACTGAGTAGAGAACCATTTCCTCCCAACCATAAACATGAAAATCCAATATCACTTGTCCTTGTCACCCCTGAGCCTAAATCATTATTTCATAGGGACTAAAACTGTATAACCTTCTCCAGATTTCTCAGAGTTTAGTTCCTTCCATAAATTCTCAAACTCTTTTCCTACAAGTACTCAACAACGTCTTTCCTCATAACATACTTGTATATAATAGCTTGCCTAGGTATTTTTCAAGTTATCCTCATCCCTAACCCTAGGGAATCTTCTTGGCCTAAATTTGTGCTATCTTGTTCCCTCACATCCCACACCTTTGGGATAGGGTTCAACTTGTCGCATGGACAATAAATCACTTTGGTGGTTTTTATCTTTTTCACTCACCCATGGAATAATGATTTAATATTTGTAACTTGATTCTTTAATCAGTTTGTTTCTTGTTAATATAATAAATTACTAAAAATAATATTTAAAAAAATATTCATCATCAATGTTTACGATGATTCCACATAAGACTTTTCCAAAACTTTCACAACATATGCTATCAAGAAATTAAATGTTTAAATGTTTGTAACTGAGGGACATTACAACATCCTAGAAGAAATCATCCATACCAACCTCTATATCATTGCCTTCATCCCCAACATATGAAGAACTAATTTTACTGTCGAGGTTTTGAATTGGTGACTCATGACGTAGTGGGAATTGAATAGGTGGTTGTTTCAACTATTCTCGATATGCTTCCTCTCCAATTTGGATTTTTTAGCAGCAATCTCGCAACTTGACATCATAGTGGGGTGAAACAGTAGATGGTGGACATGTCGCTTGTCATCAAAATCCTGATTGTAAAAATATTGAACATTACATTGATAATATTAGTAACACAATGATTTTAATATGTTCAAACATTATACTAAACACTTATTAGAAGCATGGGAATTTTTTTCCCAATAATAAACATGAAACCAACCCCTTCATAAAAAAAATGTCAAAGTAAGTAATACATTTACGTTAGTTCCATTGAAAATCCAAAAACACAATTAATCAATCATCTTTTTATTACACCCTACAAGGTTTTCTACATAAAAGATATCCAATTCATGGTGTAATATTGACCCAGGTTGGTTGTTGGAAGATGGTATGTTATGATTGGTAGGGTAAAGAAGTTTTCCATTTTTATCAAACATATTCTTGCGGTATCTTTCTTCTAATAAGAACTTGCATAATTTTTGGACCACGGGAATATACTGAGCATTTGAACTCGATCCTGAATCTTGATCCTACAAAATTCAATGACCAATTATTAAACTTCACCTACATGCATAACATAAATTCGATGAGATAAATGAATTAGCAATAAAACCTAGACATACTTCAATCAACATGAGAGAACTTGAATGAGTTCCAAAGATAAAAATGAGTTGGAATATGAATAATTGGCCATTTGATATTATAATTTTTTTTTCTTGCATTTGAGCTAAAACTGTCATCTTGGGTAGCATAGAACAATATAACTTCAAAAACAAATTTAAATAATTTTTATAACTTGACAACACACTTAAAAAATCATTGTTTTTTTCTACAATATCATTGTTTTTTTTTTCCTAGCTATACAATAAATCTCAATCTAGCTTTACAAAATATGAAATAGTTACTCAATCCCTAAAAATATCCTCCTCGAACATAGAAAATGTGAATTTGATGCTCATCCTCTCTCTCTCTCTCTCTCTTGTTGGCTCTCTCCCTCCCTCCCCCTCTCTCTCCTGCATCTACCCCTCTCTCCCTCTCACTCTATATCCCTCTCCCTCTCTCACTCACTTTATCCCCTTTCCTCTTTCTCTGCTCTCTCTCTCCCCCACCAATGTGCTTCATCATATAAAGATGCACTAGTGCATATGGATAAATCAAACACATTGATGCGTGTAATTGAGAGAAGCATCGAAGACTAACCTCCATTATTGCATCCGCAAAGAAAAACCTCTACAAAATTTAAATATGGATGTTTGTGTTTTCATTGTGCAAATTTAACTATCTTATGACGTGTTATTACTTACACACCTCCTTGGTACATCATTAATTACACTTTGCACCTATGTGTTTCAAACTGTATAGCACACCAATTGAAGCAAGTTAGAAAAATAATGCATACTTACTATCAATACTTTAAAATTTATTACTAAAATAAATCGGTGCATTATACGTACACACCACACCGGTGCACTACTAATGGGATGACACACTGAAAATGTAACTTTCTAAAAAAACAGGGTGCACACTTATCATCAATCTGTCAAAATATACAACGAAAAAATGAGTGGGAATTTGATTTTTTGTGTTTATAGAGGAAAACCGTATTCATTCTTTTATTTGTTTGCCAAATTTTAGAAAGGATATTTGTGCAACATAGATTTATCAACAAATATTTCAGAGTGGGTGGATTTTTTTTAAGAGCAAAATTCAAGGGGCATTATTGTAGATCAGATAGAAATTTGCAGAGGAGAAATTTCAGGTATATGATTTCATTATATTAATCATCTTAATAATTCTCCTATTTGATTCAAACAATTTTTAGTGCAATCCCAAATGAAAAAATGTGTTTCATAGTTACCTTCAGTATTGGAAGCCCTAATTTTCTCACTATTTTTTTGCTTTCTCCTTCTATATTTCACATGAAGAAGTTTTTAAGCACAATTTTTTACAGGGTTTGCTTATTTATATATGGAAGTTTCCTATCCATTGTAATAAAACCACTCAATGCATTGGATCCCAAACCCTCCTTTCATTGTCAGTTATTTTTTTAAACATCTTCACGGTGACCGGTGCGCTCTATACATAGTAAGTGCATCAATGTGTACTTGTTTATAAACAACACTCCTTTATTTCAATTATAAAAATTATTAAAAAATCATTTTCACAATCGGTGGTGCACATTTTACCTAAATTTGCACCAAGGCTCATTGTTTACAAAGTGCACCCTTGAGTTTACAATGGAAAAAAAAACGATTTTTAAATGGAAATTGTCATTGTTTAAATTTTTTCATTTCTCGATGGTGCATAATAAACAATACTTAGGAAGTCATGCTTTTCTTAATTTATAAAGAACTAGTTGAATACAAAAATTTGTAAAACATTTCCAATTTTGCAACGACATTGGGTGAAATCATGAAGATGGGTTACACTTTTGCTTGTTTTATGAGAAAAAAAACTGTATTTTCACAAGTTATTCAACTTTTGACATACAAAAGTATTTTTTTTATTTAGAATTTCACTTTACAGTAAAAACAAAACTTGTGAAGAATTGTGTTAGTTTTCCAATAACTATTTTTCAATTTTGTTTTATCACGATTTGATATGTCAATTTGACAATTGTTTAACAGTATGTTCCTTAAACATGAAATGAATGATAATGAGTTACTTATTTCTACAACAATGTATCTATTATTAAACTTATGTTTTTAAGAAATGAAATATACTGCAACAATCTACAGAGACTCTATTTTATTATGACTATAATTTTGAATCTAATGGATGAATATTATAATTTCTAGAATTTTTTTAAGTTGACCAAGCTGAAAATGTTGCAGATTTTAAACACATGTTTTTCTACACGTTGTATCTATCTTAATTTTTACTTAAAACTAAAATCTAAATATACCCTTTTGAAAAGAACAGTTTAAGGATTATGAATGTATTTTTTTCCAAATTTTTCACTGTATATTTTTAGAGATACCGATATTTCATTTCACCGAATCATAATGTCCGCTGAAAATATTATGTGGTGATTTTTTTTTAAAATTAAATAAAATTAGATAAAAATAAAGAAAATGAAAACAAATTATACGAATTGAAAGTAGA
>JASDQU010504191.1:59442-69707 GCA_032191745.1 Picea mariana | reverse complement strand
ATCTTCGAACAATGGATGCACTTTTGAATTTACAAGATATTCTACACAACAAATAATAGGGACATCACACACCTGAGAAGAGTGTTGCAATATCTTGTCAACTTGTTTCGTTGGTTTAGTGTGATTTTGTGTCAGCACAAATTCATTTTTCTCAATAATGATCTTAGAATTTTCTTTCAACAATTTAAATGCAACAAAGCATAAAGGTAGAGAATTCTCTTCATCTCATCCAATACTTTGCTCTTTGTAACTGTGATGCGTAGGTTGATTTATCTCATTGTACTGTTGAAAAAGAACGTCTTCAACTTCACAATAATCCTCATATTTGTCATATACAGGAAAATCAACAACATATGCGATGCCATCTAATAAAAATAAACTGGGAACATCAACCTGTTCTTCAACAAACTGATTTGTAAACTTATCTTCTTGATTGTCTACAAATAAATACATAAAACAATCATCCCTTCCCTTATCATGAGATGGATCAACACCTCCTCTTTCAATAGGTGGAATATAATGTTTTGCATAATCATTGGCATTAAAAACTTCAAGAGGGCATATGCTATTATTAATTCTTTGTTCAATATTTAAATCAATTGTTTTCTGTTCATATTCATTGTCATTTTCTTTAGCATCTAATTCCTCATCTTGAATCTGTTTACATGCTTGGATTTTGTGTTGGATATCCTGAGCATCATTAAAAATTTGTTGTAGGGACTTAGGTCTCCTTTCCATCAGGAAAAAAGACAAATTTGGATGAAGAGTTGTTGTATAATGGAGCATGGCAGCAACTTCAGTGGGTTGAATTTACTTGGGAAATTGTAATAAATACTGGAAAACTTTCTACTGAATATAGAAATAGTTTCATCGCTCTGCCTTTCCAAGGCATAGAACTCTGTAAGTTGTAGATCTAAAGATTTCTTCTTGCCCCCAAAATTTAAAAATACATTCTTTAATTCCTCCCATGAGCTAATCGTCTCTGGATGCAAACGCTTAAACCAATATTTGGTGTCTCCTTTCAAGGATTGAGAGAAGGACCTCATTCAAACATCATCATGATCAATCTCAAACAAATCTATAAAATGCTCAAACCGTTGGACATGTTTTTCAATTGATATGGTATCAGGTTCCCCATCAAACATAGGTAGGTACTTATAGTGTTTTGGAGGAAAATCATGAAGGATGTGGGGTAAATTTAAGGTTCTGTATCAATGTTGAGTCTTGGAGTGTGTTGAATCAAGTGCAGGAGTTAAAATATCAACCCTGGTTTCATGAGGCTCATCAACTTGGTTATGGTCATCACATGGCCCAGATGGATTTTTTTATTATCAAAATCAGTGATACAATGAGGATATGCATGTACAAATTTAAGACGAGGATATACAATTTCAAGATTCTCATGATCATAATTAGAATGCAAGAGGTAAAGAAAAAATTGTTTGCCATGTTCAAGGAAGGAGCAGAGGCAACTTATAACAAACAATAAAATGCCTTAGAAAAAATCCAATTTTAAGTACTTGTTTTCTTCCATAATGTCTTTTCATACCTCTGTCATGGGATCTCATTTTCTAGTGGAGTCTCTTAATTACATTTGAATCTTGAGTGGAGTCACCAATAATGTTTTGGAAGTTGGATTCTGTATTGAGAGTGGAGTCACCATTGAAAATTTAAATTTCTGGATTCTTCTACCAGTGGAATCACCTTCAAACTTACTTTTGATGTGTGGAGTCACCAATGAAGGAATACAGCCAATATGTGCCTAAGTTTCTGTTGCTCTCAGACTTTATAACTCAATCATGTCATTCTTTCCCAGGGAGAATTTGTCAATTTCATCCCCGACAATGGTGCCAGAATGTTAGCACCCTGTAAATATACTCTGCTTTCAAAGCATAGGATAGGGGTAACTATTTCAACCAGCTTTAGAGTTGAGGCACTAGAATGATCAACTCGGAGAGGGTTCTCTCATGTCACTTGATATTTCTTTGGATATTGGTGGCTAGATTTGTTGAGTGTTATAAATTCGCAGAAATAATAGAGGTGATATTTGGGCTATGGAGTCGAACATGAACAATGCATTTACAAATCATGGGAATTGTAAAGAGGAAAGGGATGAATGAGGCAATGAGTTTGAGTTTAAATCGAAAATTTGCATGGCAACAGAGGAAAAGAGGAACATATAACTGCATCAGAGAATATTTAAATGAATTTTGACCTAGTTAAGAAGAGAATCACATGGATTTAAATTGCTAAGTCTAGAGCATCATCAGATGAATTCCAGACTTATAACTCTCCAATTTAAAAGAGGAAATTGTGAATGGAATTTCAGAGACACAAGAAATACATACTACAAAAGGAAACATAACTCATATCAAGCCAATTAGAATCCTTTCATAAACAATTCAACAATCGCTTATGCATTGTATATTCAGTTTAGCTCCATGATTTTACAAAAACCTTCCTGCTACGAGGGCAAGGCCCCCTTTCTCTCATGCTTTCTATATCCTCGAGATGATATATATAGAGGATTTACTCGTGGAATTCAAAATGATTAAACTTCCCCATAATTCTAAAATCATGAATTACTGACAAAATTACTTGCAGGTACGTTGGTTTATCACGGTTGGCCAATCTATTTTGAATGATGAGCCTTTGAGTTGGTTATTCGGTGGTGTTCACCTGGAATTGCATGGATGTGAAGTACCTGAATGAGTGGCATGAGGTGATTTGACCAGCCGTCACCTTCCCCCACATGATTTTTTGATTTGATGTATTCAAATGACATTAGAACATGTGACATCGTGGATTTTGGGAAAACGGTTTTAGGTAGACCTCTTTTCACCCCAATGTACTTCTGAGGGTGCCACACATCCATGAATGAAACAATGGTGGTTTTCCCTGGCCTGCCTTCACATAATTAAACTCTGTGCCATTTAACTTCCCGATACGGGTCTCGACCATCGATCTGGGCCGCCTCAACATCTTCGGTTTGTTGGATCCTTTCGTTTGCGCTCCCGCTATATTTGTCCATGTGCCACCACATATGACCTGGACCTCCAAATCGCGCCATGTATCTACATCGCTTTAGTCCCCCACTAAATCTGCAACTCAAATTTCATATATAATTGTTATGGTGATAACACGTTACACTCCGCATCTTCAACGCTCAAGTCAAGAATCTCAAAGACGCTCAGGAATCATGATTCCAACGCTGAGGAACAATGATTTAGTTAGTGTAACTGAATTGTAACTAATCAAGAAACCATGAAGTGAAACAAAAACCCTTCAATCAGATTATGTTTGATCAACGTCGTTGGATTATACACGCAGAGGCCTTTTTGACTTTTCAATGTGTAACCTCCGATGTGGATCCTAGCAGCACTAGCTCCTTCCCCTATCTTCCACTGATGTGACCTTGGTTGATGATATCACATGACCGCGTGATTGCGGGCGCGGCCAAAGGCAGTTTGAGGGAAACCCACTTTTCTCCCCGCAATTCACTACAGAGCTCCACATATGCCTTTGGAAATACTGTGGTTTTGATTGCAGCCCACTCAAGAAAAATTAAGACCCGAGCATGTTCTAACCCCGTGATTGAGCATGATTGTTGATCTCCAATCCCTTGGCGATGCCTCTTGATCAATGACTGTTATCTACCTTCTTTCCTCCTTATGCACAATCCTAGATCTCCACGATATGTTGACATGTAGCTCCCTTACAAATCAACTACTATGGATTATTTCGTGATCCGGGCTTCAGAAGTTTCAACTCTCAAACCCTGCTTTCCTCCGTACATCAATCTTCTGGAGTTGACAATCCACTGACGCATGTCTCGATCAATGGTCGAGATCTGGTTCGCTACTCTGGGCTTCAGGGATTTCAATTCTCAACCTTCACGCTCTCCCAAAATGATTTTAGCCAGAGTCCACAGATTCCTTCCACGTGTCCTCCTCAAATCAATATCTCTAGTATGCTTCGAGACTTTGGCACTTTCCACCAAGACCAGATCGACGGCCCTCGACACCCTTCTTGATCAACGGTTGAGATTCACTTTGGGGCTTTGACGCTTTCACTCTCTGCTTTCCTTCGGAGTATTTCGTACACAGAGTTCATGATCTGTTAACTTGTGTCCTCCTACAGATCGACGGTCCTCATCTCCTTCAGCTCTTTGGGTCTTCGGTGTTCGAGACTTCGGGACTTTAGGCTAATCGTTGCTCCATTTTCCTCTAGAGTGATCACCTTCTAAGTAAGTCATAAGTGGTGGAGACCACTTGGTGTCGGTTAATACTTCCACTTACACTATCCTTCCATTGTAGTAGATCGACGATCGAGAATTCTCCTGAAGTGATCTTCAGATCAAACATTTCATGTCCACTTCAGGACTTCAATATTCAGGACTTTGGGACTTTGGGCAAGTGTTGGTGGTAAAACTACCAGAGTGACGTAAATTACTTACGTCACTTGATGACATGTCATGATCTGAGTAGCTATGATGTGTCACTCAGATTTGTGATTTGCACGTACCTGAAATGTTGATTCAACTTGACACTTGTCATTGTTTGATTGTGCCATGTGTCCTTGTTGACATGGTCTTTTGACGTGGTCTGTCAACTTGGTTTGCCACATGTCCTTGTAGATGTGGTCTACTGATGTGGTTCTCCCTAATCTAATGGTCATCACATTTCCTCCAGATTTGATGGTCCTTATTCATTTCAGATTTTGGGCTTCGGGTAATTCAACTTTCAAGTTGCCAATTCTCCCAAAGTGAGATTCCCCAAATAGTAACCTCCTCCCAACTTTTTACGTGAACCAAATTTTTTTCGTCGATCATGTTCTTAGATCGATGGATCGATATATCTTCGGTGCTACTCTTCTATCTTATCTTGTCCTTCCACTTAGAATGATCCAACGGTTGTCGGGTATTCGGTTCAAGGTCCTTTGGATCGGTGATCCAACAACCACTATAGCTATTCCTCCAGATATTTCTTGCCTTCTACTCCACCTTTTGTTCTTTCCATATATGACAAGAACACTCTTCCTGTAAACATGCCAACAATCTCCCCCTTTGGCATTGATGGCAACACTGAAAGGCTGCACTATTTTGCTTAGACCTCCAACTGTAGCATCCAAACAACACCTTTTCTCCTCCTTTGACATCAATGTCAAAGAAAAAAAGCTTCCAATGAACTGTTGCAGTACTTTTCAAAGGTATCAGATATTCAACCAACACATACTCCCCCTGACAGGATGGACTCTCTTAGGTGAGAGAAGGGATGACACCAAACTTCTGACGGAGATATTCAAATGGTTTCATGGCTAGGGGTTTAGTAAAGATGTCTGCAATTTGTTCTGTGGTTGGAATATAATGCAGCTAAACAATTATGTTTGTCACCTGTTCTTTGAGAAAATGATATTTTATCATTATATGCTTAGTCTTTGAATGAAGGACAGGATTATTGGAGGCACTAATGGCACTGGTGTTATCACAGTGAAGTGGAATTGGATCAATATAAGTTACCTTCAAATCTGCAAGAGTTTGTATCATCCATAAAATCTGAGTGCAGTAAGTAGAAGCAACAATGTACTCTGCCTCTATAGTTGATAATGAAATATATCCCTGCTTCTTACTAAGCCATGATACTAACGAATCACCTAGGAATAATGCACCTCCACTAGTGCTCTTTCTCTCATCCAAACAATTTTCCCAATCAACATCTGAATATGCAGTTAAATGAAAATTATGATTTCTAGGATACCAAAGACCATAAGTAATTGTACCCTTCAAATATTTGAATATCCTCTTGACAGCTGCTAAATGAATTTGTTTAGGAGCAGATTGATAATGACTTACCATTCCAATAGCTTGCATTATATCAAGACGGGATGTTGTGATGTACAAAAGACTGCCTATCATTGATCGATATGTTATTTGATCAACATCGGGTGAAATATCATCTTTACTAAGCCTACAACCAACCACCATAGGTGTACTAATAGGTGTAGAATGTTCCATTTGAAACCTTTTCAACATTTCTCTTAGATATTTCTCCTGAGAAAGAAATACTCCTTCAGATCTCTGAGTAATTCCTAGAACAAGAAAAAATGACAATTCCCCTATCATAGACATTTCAAATTCAGACTGCATGGAAGAAGAAAACCATTGTACCAATGAATCATTATTACTTACAAAGATGATGTCATTTACATAGACCAACACAATGAGAAAATCACTATCCTCTATTTTGATATATAGGTTGCAGTCAACTATTCCTCTCTTGAACCCTTTGTATAGAAGATACTTATCCAGTCTATAATACCATACACGAGGATCTTGTTTCAACCCATATAAGGATTTATTCATCTTGGAGACAAAGTCAGGGTTATCTGACAGTTGGAAACCTTCTGGTTGTTCCATATAGACTTCTTCTTTTAGATCTCCATTTAGAAAAGATGACCTAACATCCATTTGATATACTTTAAACTTCTTATGACATGCATAGGAAAGAAACATTTTGATGACTTCCAATATTGCCACTGGTGCAAAGGTTTCATCAAAATCTTGTCCTTCAATCTGAGCACAGCCCTTATAGACCAATATTTCTTTGTTCCTGACAACTTGTCCCTGATCATTCAATTTATTCTTAAATACCCATTTGGAACCTATGACATTTTTACCTTCAGGTCTAGGAACCATCTCCCAAGTATTGTTTTTCTCAATCTGGTCAAGTTCATCATTCATGGCTTTAACCCAATGGTCATCTTCATTGGCTGCATTAAAGTCTTTAGGTTCAAGAAAAGACAGAAAGGCAATTTGATATTGTTCTGAGATGTTATTCAACTGCTTTCTTGTTCGAAATACTTGCTTTAGATGACCAACTATCTGATGTTCAGGATGATTCTTCCTAATAACTATGGAGGGTGTCTTTGTCTTGATCTCCTAGTTTGAGTCCTGCAAATTATTTGTATCTACCTCAGATTCTTCTCCTTCTGATTCTTGGAATTGTTCATCTTCAGCTTCAACCGTGTCCTCTGTAGCAGACTCAATATTTCTCACCTCTCTTACTGGGACTCCCTCATCAATCTTTAAATCAATGCAATCAACTAATTTATATAATATTTTATTAAAGAATCTATATCCTTTACTATTGGTAGCATATCCTAAGAAGATGCCTTCATCGGCCCTGCCATCATACTTGCCAAGGTTTTCATTGTTATTCTTTATGTAGCACTTACTCCCAAAGACTTTGAAGTGTTTGATTGAAGTAGGTCTTCCATACCACAGTTCATAAGGTGTATTTCCACTGTGTGGTCTGAGGTGGGATTTGTTAAGAATATGGACTGATGTGTGTATTTCTTTTACCCAGTAGGTTTGATCAATGTTCTTATCATTCATCATTGACCTGGACATTTGCTGAGATGTTTTGTTTTGCCTCTCAACTACTCCATTTTTCTATGGAGTTCTTGGGATTGTGTATTCTCTCTTGATCCCATGTTTATCACATAATTCCTTGAAATCACTTGACATAAATTCTCTTCCTCTGTATGATCTTACTTCCTTTAACCTGTTTCCAGTTTGATTCTCAGTTAAAGCCTTAAATGTTTTAAATTTCTCAAATGCTTCAGCTTTTTCTTTGAGAAAAGCAACCCAAGTGAGTCTGGAGTAATCATAAATTATCAACATGAAGTAGTTTTCCTTCCTTGTGCCTTCATGTCTTGATGGTCCACATATCTCCATATGAGCTAATTGGAGTGGTTTCTCTGTTGAATTAGATCTCTTGGATTTAAACTGTGTCCAGGTTAGCTTTCCTACTTGGCAAGATTTACACACAGAATCTTGTGGCTTTGATATTCTTGGAAGATCTTTCACTGCCTCAAGATTTTTGAGCTTGATTAAGTGGTCAAAGTTTAGATGTCCAAGTCTCCTATGCCATAACCATCTTTCATCATGTTTTCTTAGATGACACTCTTCTCTATCTTCTTTCAACACATATACATTATTATTTTTCCTTATGCCTTTAGCCACCACTTGTCCTGAGTTTACATACTTTATCTTACAATATTTGGAAGTGAACACCACTTCACATCCTCTCTCACACATTTGACTTACATTGAGAAAATTATGTTTTAGCCCATCTACAAGAAGAAGATCCTGGGCTTTTGCTTTTCCATTACTCAAACTCACCATCCCTTTAACCTTGATTTTTCCTAGTTCGTCATTTCCAAAGGTCAAATTTCCTATTTTTCTTTTACTTATAGACATAAACTTATCCTTGTCTCCAGTGATGTGCTTGGAACATCCACTGTCTATATACCAGGGGTGTTTTTTTTTTTGAGCTAAAAGTACTAGGCCACATTTTTCACTATCTTTCTTTTTCCATGTGCTAACATTTCTAGCTAAGGGTTTTATCCTTGAATCTTCTTTGTAATTCTTCAGATGGCATTTTGCATCTTTGTTGCTGAAGTTATGACAATTATGGCATTCGAGATCATTGTTCAATAGGTCAAATTGATTGGTGCAACTTTTTCTACTCATTGGTTGTTTAGTTCTATGTTGCAAAGATTGCTTATTTCTTGATCTCCTCAGTTGTATGTCTCTAAACTTAATTTGACAATTTGCAATCTTATGGAAAAAATTAAAGCAATAAAAACAGTAACCATGGAATATATTTTGGTACCTAAAGGATGGCCTTCTTATTGGAATTTGTTGCTCCATCTTTTGATATCTATTTTTTTTTATCAGGGATCGTCTTGTCTTTATTAGCTTTTGGTGGAAGAGTACTCACATGGTCTGATTATCTGCTGACTTGGAACTTTATCATCTTTACTGGATCTATGCTTTATGGTTGTTTGCTGCTTGAACCACTTACATAGCCTAAACCAGTATTCAACAAAGGAGATCTCTATTTTCTCAGAATGTCATTTAGTTTTGCTGAGGCTTTAACACTTGGAATATTTTGTAGATACAATGCTTTAAACTTCTCCATCTCTTTTCTGTTTTTTACTACCTCTTCTTCCAAGGATTCACATATTGTCTTCTTCTCTAATAATTGTTGTTTCAGAATGTCCTATATTTTCTTTTCCTCTTCTAATTCCACTTTTAGCAGGGAAAATTCTTCATCAGGTTTTTTACTGTCTTTCTCAAACTGTGTCAACAATTGTTTTTTCTTTTTCTTCTTAAATATGAGTCTAGCAATTTCTTCTAGGGCACTGATCAATTCTCCTTCCAATTCAACCACAACTTCTTCATCATTCACATCACTTCCTGTGATTTTATAAACATAATCCTCTTTGGCCATAATCATAAAGTCATTAACCTTATCTTCACAAGAAGAATCACTATCTGTGTCTTTTGAAGAGTCATCATTGTTTACACATAAACTTTTCTTTTTACCAAATCTCTTGGATTTGTACTTCTCTTCACCTTTAGAGTTATGGTCCTTATTCTTGTGTGGACACTTAGATGCAAAGTGACCTATCTTTCCACTGTTAAAACATTTGAAGGGTAACTTTCCTTGGTACTTGCCTGATCCTTTCTTTAGTCTTCTCACAAATTTTGCTTCCATTTCATCAGGCTCAGAATTCTCATTCTTATATTCTTTAAATGATGCTTCTCTAGAGGTGGGTTTATATTTACCTATCCTCATTTCATAAGTAGTCAAAGTTCCTAGGAGTTGGTCAATAGGCAGAATTTTAAGATCATTCATTTCTTCTATTGCAAAAACTTTTGGATTAAATCTATCAGGGAGAGATCTTAAAATATTCTAAACTAAAGAGGCTTCCTCATTTTTTTCACCAAGTCCTTTCATTGCATTTTCTAGTTCTTCAAATCTCAGAAATTACTTCCCAACAATTTCATCCTCTTTCATCTTTAGATGTTCAAACTGTAATCTATAGGTTTGAAGCTTGGCATCCTTTACCTTCTCATTACCTTCATAACTATTAATGAGTTTGTCCCACATTTCTTTGGCAGATTCTAACTACATAACTTTTACAAATTTTGCTTTTGCAAGCCCACTCAGAATAGAATTCATAGCCTTAGCTTGAAGATGAATTCTAGCTTATCCTCCTTAGAAGCTAGTACAACTGGCTTTACATAACCAGTCTCTAAAGATAATAATTATTAATATAATTATTAACTATAGTATATAATAAGTAAATAATAATAACAAATAGTTATTGATTATTCAAGGGACGCATCCTTTCATGGATGGTCACCTTATGTTCCCTATATATGGAACACTCATTATTGTAATAATATATCGAAT
>JASDQU010504191.1:37351-48031 GCA_032191745.1 Picea mariana | reverse complement strand
TGCTTGGTTCAACACTGCCTATATTTCTGACTGAGACTTCTTCATCAAATTTTATGTCGATACAATAAACCAATTTATGCAGCCTCTTATTGTAGCATCTATACCCTTTACTGTTTGTAGAATAAACTAAGAAGATATCTTCATCATCCCTGTCATCATATTTGTCAATATTTTCATCATTATCCTTAATATAACATTTACTCCCAAAGACTTTAAAATGCTTGATTGAAGCAGGTCTTCCAAACCATAGTTCATAAGGAGCTTGTCACTATGTGGTCTTAGATGTGCTTTGTTGAGGATATGAACAGATGTATGAATTGCTTCCACCCAATATGTATGAGATATATTCCTTTCATTCATCATTGATCTTTCCATTTGTTGTATTGATATGTTCTGCCTCTCAACAACTCCATTTTGCGGTGGGGTTCTTGGGATTGTGTACTGCTTAACGAGGTCTACANTCAAAAAGGCAACCCATGTTAGTCTAGAATAATCATCAATAATCAACATAAAATAGTTTTATTTTCCTGTACCTTCTTTCCTTGACAGTTCACATAAATCCATATGAACTAACTGGAGAGGTTTTTCTGTTGAAGGGAAGGTTTTAGATTTGAACTGTGTCCGTGTAAGATTTCCTATCTGGCAAGGTTTACAAACAAAATCATATGGATTTGATATCTTTGGAAGATCCTTTACTACCCCATTGTTTCTAAGATTGATTATATGATCAAAATTTAGATTTCCAAGTCTTCTATGCCATAGCCAAATTTCATCGTACTTGCTTAAGTGACATTTTTCTTCTTCTTCTTTTAACACATAGACATTGTTTTCTATTCTTATCCCTTTTGCAACCAGCTATCTTGAATTCATAGACTTTATTTTACAATCTTTAGAAGTAAAAAAATCTCACATCCTCGGTCACAGACTTGACTGACACTAAGAAAATTATGTTTTAGACCATCTACAAATAACACATCTTAAGCTTTTCCTTTGCCATTACTTAGACTTACCATTCCTTTACCTTTTATTTTTCCTGGTGCATCATTTCCAAAATTTAAATTCCATGATTTGTTTTCACTTAGAGTTAGAAAATTACTTTTGTCTCCAGTCATATGTTTGGAACATCCACTGTCAATATACCAGGGATTCTTTTGTCTTTGGGCTGATAACACTAATCCACATTGGTAATCTTCTTTCTTCTTCCAAACCTTGAAATTTTTAGCAGTAGGAGTCAGATCTGGCTTATGGTTCTTTAAACGACAATCTGCAGCTTTATGTCCATAATTATGGTAGATGTAGCATTCTGGTTCACTGAATAGTAGATCATAGCGATTTTTATGCTCATAATTGTTGTTGTACTTAACCTGCATCCTTTTCCCATCTATCACATGATTTGTAGTATGTGGTTGTTTGTTACTTGGTTGTCTCAATCTTTGTTGTGGTAGATAATTATTCGTTGAGTATCTTGATTGTTCATATCTAAATATTAAAGAACAATTTATAGCTTTGTGACCAAAATTAGAGCAGAAAAAACAATAACCATAGAAAAAACCTTTGTACCTTGAAAAAGTCTATCTTCCTTGAGGAGGTCGATTTCTTTCATGCTGATAATCTCTCTGATCTACATATTCGGTTCTAGTACTTTTTCTTTCATTCCTTCTTGGTGGTTGATTCTCTTTCTTTGTTTCTGCAGAGTGACTGTTGTCAATCTTTGAGGATTTGACAAACTTGATAGGTTCTGTATTACTTGGATGATCACTACTTGATCCTTCTTCATACCCCAAGCCATATTTCAACTTTGGGTTTCTTTGCTGATTTATAATGGAGGTTAATCCTTCTAAAGCTTTAATACTTGACAGATTTTGGTGATACAATGCCTTACACTTCTCCATCTCTTTTCTGGGTTTTACTATCTCTTCTTCTAAGGCTTAACACCTTGCTTTCTTCTCTGATAACTCTTGTTTCAGTATGTCCTCTATTTTCTTTGCCTCTTCTAACTCTACTTTTAATAGGGAAAAATCTTCATCAGGTTTTTTACCATTCATTTTAAAATGTATCAACAATTGTTTTTGTTTTCTCTTCTTACATCTGAGTCTGTCGATCCCTTCCAAAGAACTGATTAATTCACCTTCCATATCCACCACATCTTCTTCATCATCCATTTCACCTCCTGTTTGTTCATCATCAAGATCTCCCATAGCCATAAGCATAAAATCATTCACTTTGTCTTCACATGATGAATCGTTATCTATGTCTTCTGAGGAGTTTTCATTATTTGCACACAAACTTTTCTTTTTACTATATTTCTTGAATTTGTACTTCTTTTCATCATCAGAGTTCTGGTCCTTTTTCTGGTGGGGACACTTAGATGCAAAGTGACCTATCTTACCACAGTTAAAGCATTTGAAGGGAAGATTGCCTTGATATTTTCGTGATCCTTTCTTTAACCTTCTCACAAATTTTGCCTCAATATCATCTAAATCTGAATCAGTATTCTTGTCTGCTTTAAAAGATGCTTCTCTAGTAATGGATTTATCTTTGTTGATTCTCATTTCATATGCAGTTAGTGTTCCTAGGATTTAATCAATGGACAGGGTCTTAAGATCATTTAGTTCTTCTATTGTAGAGACTTTTGGATTAAATTTATCAAGTAGAGATCTTAAAATCTTCTGAACCAAAAATGATTCTTCAATCTTCTCACCAAGACCCTTCATGGAATTCACAAGTTCTTCAACTCTTAAAAAATACTTGCTAACTATTTCATCTTTATTCATCTTTATTTGTTCAAACTTAAATCTATATGTTTTAAGTTTGGCATCTTTTACTTTCTCATTTCCTTCATAGCTACTAACAAGTTTATCCCACATAGCTTTAGTAGTTTCAAGATGCATCACCTTTACAAAATCAGCTTCAACAAGTCCATTCAAGATAGCATTCATTCCCTTAGCATTAAAGCTAAACTCTAACTTATCATCCTTGGAGGCTAGCACAACAAGCGTTGTATATCCAGTCTCTTCTATGTCCCAAACGTCAACACCTAAGGCCATTAAGTATGTTCTTATTCTAACCTTCTAGAAGGAAAAATTTGTTCCATCAAACAGAGGAGGCTTAGTGGTTGAAGTCTCTTCATGAATTGTCATTTCTAAGCTTACATATCTACCTTTGAATAAAAAGAATTGGCTCTGATACCAATTGTTGAAATTACTAAGACAACTGAGAGGGGGGGTGAATCGGTTGTTACTGTGCTTAAACAATCTTAAGTCTATTGAACCATTTTTAATCTTTATCCAAGTGACCATCAATATTATACAACATATGGACAACATAAATAATGAGAATCAGTCACACATAAGATATACACAGAGACAAATTTTCATGAGGAAACCCATAAAGGGAGAAAACCTCTTCTTCTTTGAAATGATAGGTAGTCTTTTAAGTTCTGTACATCATCTATAATTGAGCACCAACTCAATGTGAGGATACTACCTTTGTTTTACAAGCACCGACTTGTTTGAGAGAACCAACTCTTTGGTTTCTCTAGCACCCCCTAGAAGGAAGCACCAACTCCCTAAGTGTTCCAACACCCACTGGATGGAAGCACCTACTTCCACTTATACAAGCACCAACTTGCATACAGAAAAATCTGTGTTTTCCCAGGAACCACCCTGCCACTCTGTTTTCTAGAAACAACTAGATGGAAGCTACAACTCCCAATATTCAAGAACCTTGAACAACAGAGGACTACATTCCTCCCTAGCACCACCCTACCTCCCTATTTATAAGTAAAATGCTTGAATGACCAACAATGCAGGTATTTCAATTCTTACCACTTCTCTTCTATCCTGCAATTATTCTATGCTTCTATCTATTCTGCAATTCTTCTTTGCTTCAAGTTGTTCTGAAATTCTTCTCTTGCTTCTATGCATTCAACATTTGTTACTCATCTCTGAGTTTTATCTCACACTACACATATTGTTGGTCTCACACTATGCATACTATAATTTTCCCTTTCTTACAGTTCAACTCATTTTTCATTTAGAACAACCAGCCCCTCACAGTCACTGTGTATTTCTTTTATGCACTCCCACAACTTCAATTACACCTTGAATTCCTAGGAAAACAATGCTTCATCCACTGAATTGCCAACCATCTAAGAACCATGATTTGGTTCTGCTAACTGAATCGTAACTGAACAGTTAATCGTAAAGATCAACAGTAGCCCTTCGAGCAGATTCCCATTTAACAAGGATCATTGGATTAAATCCGCAAGGTTTTTCATTTATCCCATATGCCCACTGGTTGTGACCATTGACTTAATCAAAATGTGTTTCACATTTCGCATTTCGGAAATCCTATGTCGAAGGGTCTTGACACTCCAAGTTTCGATCCCCAAAATGGAGCTTAGCTTCATGCTAGATCTTCCCTCTCATATGACCATCGACGGTGACCATGCCCTACACCAAAAGGCAGCTCGCGAACTTATGAACTTCATCGAGCTTGATCAATGGTCGATATCTCTAATGATCTGACAATCCAGATCTCATCGCGATCTCACGTTTCAGTATTCCTGTGATGAAGGGTCTCGACACTCCAAGTTTCGATCCCTGAAATGGAGCTTAGCAATTAGCTCCTTCACTTAAGCCTTTGACGATGTGACCTTGTCTATGACCACAGGCTAGACCTTATCGTGATTTCACATATCATGAGTTGCAAGGTTAGATAATTTCCTTCCTTTGACTTTCCATTCAGCGAAATATTAATCCCTCGCCACATGTCCCTCTTGGATCAACGGTCAAGATCTTATCGTGATTTCACAACTTCACGGGCCTTCATCATGCCTGATCAACGGTCCACGATCTCCCTTTGATCAACGACTCAAATTAAGTCATGGTTTCTCATTTTGTGATTTCATAGGACAGAGAACCTCCTTTCTTTGAATTTCCAGTCAGCAAAATTTGAATCGCTCTCCATGTGTCCTCTGCATCCAACGTTCCAAAACATACCTTGATCCAAAGGTCTAGATCAATTCTTGAGATTTTGCATATCGCAAGTTCCCACACCATGTTCTATTGACTCCTCCAATGTACAGGTCAGCGAAATTCTAGTCTCTTGCTACGTGTCCTTATTGAATATGGATGGTCCTTCTGCTTTTGGGATTTTGTAGGCCCACTTCATCTTGCATGTAAAGACCGTGCTCCTTCTTATGGATCCAACAATGGTCGGTCTTCAGGCTCAGATCTGATACCTAAGATCTATTCTCTTCTACTGTGCGCTCCTCCTATTTGAATTCAGATTTGTTGGTCATCGAGAATTATGAATGGGATCCAATGATCATTGTTTCTCTTCATTGTTGATATTTCCATTTCCATGCCATTATCGTTGTGCTAATGATCGTGTTGATCTTCTCCATCAATGACAAACACGCATACTCTGCCTCTGTTTGAAAACATGCCAACAGTTCCACATACCACCGCAAATGGCATGACATGTACTATCCATCTAGAATAGTATTACCTACAAATATATCAAAACTCATACCATTATCCATAAAATAACATGGGTCCATTACCCAAACCTTTGTGCTACCGAAATTTTCTACAAGACTTTATTCAAGGGTTGACATCAATGACAACCAACCCAAATAATCAACAACGTCATATAATCTACATCTTTCAAAAACATTTCTTAAATGATGTATGTGATCCTCCCTTTTGTTTGAATGCACTGTCAAGTCATGTTGATAGTCTTCCATAAACTTTCCTATTAATCCATTGAACACATGACCCATGGCCCTTTGTAACGTGGCTCCAACATTCTTCAAACCAAAGGGCATTCTAGCATATGCATATGTTTCCCATGGTGTGATAAATGTTGTCTTTTATCTATCTTCCTCAGCTACTAAAACCTGATTATATCCAGAGGAAACATCCAACATATACATCTAGGTTGATCCAGTAACTTGTAGCAGAAACTCCATGTTGGGCAATGGAAAATTATATTTTATGCTTTCTTTGTTAAGATCTCTGAAGTCAACACACATTCAGATTTCCCTAATCTTCTTCCTGACAATCACTGGATTTGAAATCCAGTATGAATGTCTGATGGGATAAATTATCCTTACCTTCTTCAACTTCTCCAACTCAATTTTTACCAGAGATTTCAACTTGGGATTCATCATTCTTATTTTTTGTTTCACTGATTTATCTTCTTCCCTCAAAGGAATGATATCCTGGAATATCGTTTTATCATAGGCCTTCAAATCATCATAGGTCCAAGCAAAAACATCAATATATTCTTTGAATAAGGAAACATATTGATCAACCTCTTTGGGGGTGCAATCAACTCCCAAATTGACATATTTCAAGGACCGATGTGTTCCAATATTGACTTTTCTTGCACCTTTTGAACTGAAACTTCTTCAAGAAGATTCTTGGAATGATCGTATTTTGTAAACAAAGATTCACCTTCTATACAGTCTTTTGGGATGAAAATTGAGCTATCGTCTTCTCCATCATAATTGTTTAAAAATAAAATCCAATTGTTCATCATTCTTAAATACTTGTAAGTACTTAATATTATCGGGCATGGATGGTCGAAAAGATATTTCTACTTGGAAAGACATTTTTCTTAGGACACCGTCTGGGTTTGATAATGAGGCCGCCAAGGCTAGTGAATCGGCCTTGTGATTCTTGTCCCTTGGAATGAAAAAAATGTTGAAAGAGATGAAATATTCCATCAGTTCATTAACTCTTTTGAAATACAACTTAAATATTTCCTTTTTGATTTTGTACTTTTGGGTAACCTGATTGATGACCAACTCTGAATCTCCAGTCACAGTGAGATGTTCTATTTTCATTCCTTGCATGAGGATCATCCTCTGTATCAAAGCTTCATATTCTGACTCATTATTCGTGCATGGAAACTCTAGTCTTACATCATGGGGATGCATCGTCTGATCTGGGCTTATGACAACAATTCCAACTCGGTTCCCAGATTTAGAAGAGGCTCCGTCGAATGACATTCTCCAGTATCCTTCAAACAAACATTTTGGGCCTTCCAAGCCTTGAACTCATTCTAGGATTTCATTGTGCTCCATGTCCAAGATAGAATAGTTTCCAATCCCGACATCTATGTAATATTCCATTAATCCATTATCGTTTTTCTTGAAGGAGAAGGGGATTATGGGTTCATGAGGTACTTTAATCATTGCTCCCTCCTTTCCTGGTAGCATCATACAACTGTCGTCATTCATTATATATCCACCGATCATGGAGGTCCAATCTCTTCCCAACACAAGACCATATATTGGAGGTAGGTATACCACAATAATATTAAAAGTTGTGATGATATGGGGGGTTGTTGTAATCTAGGAATAAAAATACTTGATTTCTCCATACGCAAACACTTTTCTAGAATCGATTGCATATATTCTCTCACCAGTTTCATAATACTTATTGAAGCTCATTCCCAATTCTTCCATGACCACAAGTGGCATTATATCATTTGTCACACCTGTATCTGTTAGCACATATATTGGTAAGGGGGTGTTTTCCCTTATAAGTAGGCCACTGGATGACCAATTGCGAAAGAGGTGGACTTAAAAACCCACAAATGTATTTCATCCAAAGTTAGGGTGTGATTGTGCAATGGCACGCACATACCTAGTCGATGAAAATCCATTAAGCACAGGCTCAGTCTCGGTCGTTGGATCCATCAGACAAATCAGATCGACGGTTCGCGGGTATTTGGAATCTGAAATTTGCTCGAAGTTTAGTGCCAAGTTAAAGGCCCGTTATCAAGGGACAAGCAAAGTTTTAATCATGGAGAAATATTAGCATTTCGTGGTTTCGTGAGATGGAGTAGTCAAGGAGCAGAGTCATCAGAACTCATGAAACGTGAAATCATGAAAAGATCACAGTCATTGATCAAAGGAGAGATCTGAACCGTTGGATCAACTTTTCACAATTTCATGAGTCGAAAAAGTAAGAGGGTAGAGTCTTGAAGACTTGCGAAGTGCGAAGTCCTGAAATGATCTTGGCCATCCATTCCAGATGGACACGTGGTGCGGGATCAAAATAGAGAAAGGCATTTCGTAAAATCTCAAGTGAGAAATGTCGATATTCATTTGGGTTGTCTGATCAAAGGGGACGCGTGGCACCTGATCCAAGATATCGTGATTTTGGAACTCAGAAGTTTGAGCAGAAAGCGCAACAAGAGTTCACGAAATGCAAAATCGCAACGTGCCCAAAAGTTGGGCCCATGGTCACAACTCACAGTCATATGGAAATCTGAGCCATAAAGGAGAGTGAGCATCTGTCGAGCAGCAGGCGGTTGAGGTTGTTCGAGGAGAGGATCGTGGACATTAGATTCGAGGCAAATCCAACCATTGATCCATATAGATCGTTTCACAGTTTCGAGCATCAGGACATTGTGAATCAAGGGGGAGCGAGGACTCCTGAAATGTGAAATCCAGATATTTTATATGGATAAGCGTGAGGTCATAGCCCGCAGTCATGTGGAGCAGGGGAATGGAGCCGCGCAAAATATCGAAGCACCCCGCTTGCTTTCAGTAGAAGATCGATGCGATTTCAAGGCATCGAGATCAATTGGGGAGAGTCATGGGCACCACCTAGAAAATTCACGGATGTTAAACTTCGTCCCGAGCCTGATGCAGGTAGTTAATGAGAATGGGGAAGGTGATTGAAACCTCGTTTCACCACATAAATGAAAAGAATGGAAGAAACGGATAGGGAGGGAAGTCTCTCAGCTGAAAGTCTCCTATCAAGGATTTTCTTGTGAAGCCCATATCGATCCGAGCTTGTGTTTGATAGAAGAAGAAGCAAACACTAAGCCTTGAATTCAATGACCAGAATGTTCTTCTAAAGGGAGGAAGTTGCTAGGAGTATAAGTACTCAGTTGTAATATTTTTTTAGGGTCGATGGTTGAGCTAAGCTCCCGCATTGTAAAGTTTTAATGAAGCTTTAGTTCTTCTGGTTATGTATATGTATTTGAGACTTCTTGTTTAATGAAAGTTGGTTTCCTTTCATATCTTTGTAACAAATGTGTTAGAACACTTGGAATTGGACGATCCAGTTGAGGGTAGTTATGTTGTTGTGATGTAGGTTTGATCATAGTGACATCACGACCAGTTTTAATCAGTTTCTTGTGTTTTCCCTCAACACTGAATGAATCAGAATTGGAGGATCCAGACGAGTGATTCTTATTGAACTATGATGTATGTTTGATCTCATTTTAGTGATAATTTCATTCAGTTCCTTGAAACTCTGATTCAAGAGGATCTTGTCTTCTGAGTTTTTCATCTTTAGGCTGCTAGAAGACCGGATGTCCATAGCAGACCTTTTCATTCTCCTCAAGTTCTACCTCCTACTCACCTTTACTACAACCTACTGACTGAATTTAGACCAAGACCTCACCTGCTTGTGCTTTCCAACCTAGTTTTCTGAGTTAGAACGATACCATCATGATTCTATGTCCATTTGACCACTTTTATTTATTCATTGTGACATATAAAACTGATGGGTATCAGGCTTGCCTCTGTCGCAATACAGAGGTGACTTCTGGTGCTAACATTTATGGCACCACTATCGGGGACGATATTGAAGATTTTCCCTGGGTAGAATGACAACGAACTTCTGATTATGAAGGTGCATCAGACATCAAAACCTTTGAATATTGTGCTTGCACCTAGCGACTCCACTATCTCAGCTCCTCTTTTTCAGTGTGGTTGCTTCTTGCCACACCTGGTAGCCCCCTGGGAGAACACAATGAGCAGAGCTGGTCTTTGATGGTGAACAAAGACCAGACACACTTATTCTACGCATCTTTCACCTGGTGACTCCATGGTTAAAGGATTGATTAACGACTCCACTGGTTCGAAATGAAAAGAATCCTGGCTCGAAGGTTTTCTCCCTTTAATTTTTCTGCTATTCCTGGTTTTCCCAATGTTTTTCCATCTCCAGATGAATGGAATGATTATTTGCCTATATTTAGAGAGCATAGAGTGGACAACCCTGCTCAACATCTCAGAGAATTTCATGAACTCATGCATCAGTGGGAGATACATCATGAGGATGTATTAATGAAGATGTTCATGTTGTCATTAGATGGGGATGCTCGTGAATGGTTTCATTCTTTACCTCCTGCTAGCATCTCTTCCCTGAGAGAATTTAATGCAGACTTCAACATGCACTATCAAAGGTATTATTCCTCTGAGTTAATATGTGAGAAATGTGAAGGCCATGATCAAGATATGGTTGTATCGAATGAAGGTTGTGAGGATGAGGACCATGACGAGGAAGAGGATGCTCTAAGTGAGCTGATGGAGCTGGAAAAATCTCTTTCTGCAGAGATTGAGGAATTGAAGGCAGATCGTGACTGTTGCTTGTTTGAGGAAGATGTATAGGATTTTCCGGTCCTAGAAGCAGCTATTCTTGATAGCCCTACGAATGATGATAGCGTTGAATATTTCATAACTGTAGAGGCCTTTCATTCCATTGCTGATGTGCCTGTTGTACCAAGCTATGATGATTATTTGGATGAAGAGCAGTAGAGACCCACATCGCAGTTTTCCCACCAGAGGAGCATCCAGCCTATATACGATAGCTACGAATCAGATTCTGAGCTGGATATGCAGGATCTCCAGGAACAGACTATAGAGTC
>JASDQU010504191.1:0-26558 GCA_032191745.1 Picea mariana | reverse complement strand
TTTTATCTCACACTGCACATACTGTTGGTCTCACACTATGCATACTATAATTTTTCCTTTCTTACAGTTCAACTCATTTTTCATTCAGAACAACCAGCCCCTCACAGTCACTGTGTATTTCTTTTATGCACTCCCACAACTTCAGTTACACCTCGAATTCCTAGGAAAACAACGCTTCAGCCACTGAATCGACAACCATCTAAGAACCATGATTTGGTTCTGCTCACTGAATTGTAACTGAACGGTTAATCGTAAAGATCAATAGTAGCCCTTCGAGCAGATTCCTATTTAACAAGGATCATTGGATTAAATCCACAAGGTTTTTCATTTATCCCATATGCTCACTGGCTGTGACCATGGACTTAATCAAAATGTGTTTCACATTTTGCATTTCGGAAATCCTATGTCGAAGGGTCTTGACACTCCAAGTTTCGATCCCCAAAATGGAGCTTAGATTCATGCTAGCTCTTCCCTCTCATATGACCATCGGTGGTGACCATTCCCTACACCAAAAGGTGCTTCGCATTTCATGAACTTATGAATTTCATCAAGCCTGATAAATGGTCGATATCTCTAATGATCTGACGGTCCATATCTCATCGCGATCTCGCATTTTGGGATTCCTGTGATGAAGGGTCTCGACACTACAAGTTGCGATCCCTGAAATGGAGCTTAGAAATTAGCTCCTTCACTTAAGCCTGTGATGATGTGACCTTGTCTATGACCACAAGACAGACCTTATCATGATTTCTCATATCACAAGTTGCAAGGTTAGAGAATTTCCTTCCTTTGACTTTCCAGTCAGCAAAATATTAATCCCTCGCCACATGTCCCTCTTGGATCAACGGTCAAGATCTTATCGTGATTTTGCAACTTCATGGGCCTTCGTCATGCCTGATCAATTGTCCACGATCTCCCTTTGATCAATGACTCAAATTAAGTCATGGTTTTGCATTTTGCAATTTCATAGGATAGAGAACCTCCTTTCTTTGAATTTCCAGTCAGCGAAATTCGAATCGCTCTCCATGTGTCCTCTGCATCCAACGTTCCACAAAATACCTTGATCCAAAGGTCTAGATCAATTCTTGAGATTTTTCATATCGCAAGTTCCCACACCATGTTCCGTTGACTCCTCCAATGTGTAGGTCAGTGAAATTCTAGTGGCTTGATACGTGTCCTTCTTGAATATGGATGGTCCTTCTACTTTCGGGATTTTGTAGGCCCACTTTATCTTTCACGTAAAGACCATGCTCCTTCTTATGGATCCAACAACGGTCGGTCTTCAGGCTCAGATCTGATGCCTGAGATCTATTCTCTTCTACTGTGCACTCCTCCTATTTGAATTCAGATCTGTTGGTCATCGAGAATTATGAATGGGATACAATGATCATTGTTGCTCTTCATTGTTGATATTTCTATTTCCATTCCATTATCGTTGTGCTACTTATCGTGTTGATCTTCGCCATCAATGACAAACACGCATACTCTACCTCTGTTTGAAAACATGCCAACAGTTCCACATACCACCGCAAATGGCATGACATGTACTATCCATCTAGAATAGTATTACCTGCAAATATATCAAAACTCATACCATTATCCATAAAATAACATGGGTCCATTACCCAAACCTTTGTGCTACCGGAATTTTCTACCGGACTTTATTCAAGGGTTGACATCAATGACAACCAACCCAAATAATCAACAACATCGTATAATCTACATCTTTCAAAAACCTTTCTTAAATGATGTATGTGATCCTCCCTTTTGTTTGAATGCACTGTCAAGTCATGTTGATAGTATTCCATAAACTTTCCTATCAATCCATTGAACGCATGACCCATGGCCCTTTGTAACGTGGCTCCAACATTCTTCAAACCGAAAGGGCATTCTAGCATATGCATATGTTTCCCATGGTGTGATAAATGTTGTATTTTATCTATCTTCCTCAGCTACTAAAACGTGATTATATCTAGAGAAAACATCCAACATATACATCCAGGTCGATCCAGTAACTTGTTGTAGTAGAAACTCCATGTTGGGCAATGGAAAATTATATTTTATGCTTTCTTTGTTAAGATCTCTGAAGTCAACGCACATTCAGATTTCCCTAATCTTCTTCCTGACAATCACTTGATTTGAAAGCCAGTATGAGTGTCTGATGGGATAAATTATCCTTACCTTCTTCAACTTCTGCAACTCAATTTTTACCATAGATTTCAGCTTGGGATTCATCATTCTTATTTTTTGTTTCACTAATTTATCTTCTTCCCTCAAAGGAATGATATGCCAGAATATCGTTTTATCATAGGCCTTCAAATCATCATAGGTCCAAGCAAAAACATCAATATATTCTTTGAATAAGGCAACATATTGATCAACCTCTTTGGGGGTGCAATCAACTCCCAAATTGACATATTTTGAGGACCGGTGTGTTCCAATATTGACTTTTCTTGCACTTTTTGAACTGAAACTTCTTCAAGAAGATTCTTGGAATGATCGTATTTTGTAAACAAAGATTCACCTTCTATACAGTCTTTTGGGATGAAAATTGAGCTATCGTCTTCTCCATCATAATTGTTTAAAAAAAATATCCAATTGTTTATCATTCTCAAATACTTGTAAGTACTTAATATTATCGGGCACGGATGGCCGAAAATATATTTCTACTTGGAAAGATGTTTTTCTTAGGACACCGTCTGGGTTTGATAATGAGGCCACCAAGGCTAGTGAATCAGCCTTGTGATTCTTGTCCCTTGGAATGAAAACAATGTTGAAAGAGATGAAATATTCCATCAGTTCATTAACTCTTTTGAAATACAACTTAAATATTTCCTTTTTGATTTTGTACTTTTGGGTAACCTGATTGATGACCAACTCTGAATCTCCTGTCACAGTGAGATGTTCTATTTTCATTCCTTTCATGAGGATCATCCTCCGTATCAAAGCTTCATATTCCAACTCATTATTCGTGCATGGAAACTCTAGTCTTACATCATGGGGATGCATCGTCTGATCTGGGCTTATGACAACAATTCCAACTCCATTCCTAGATTTAGAAGAGGCTCCATCGAATGACATTCTCCAGTATCCTTCAAACAAACATTTTGGGCCTTCCAAGCCTTGAACTCATTCTAGGATTTCGTTGTGCTCCATGTCCAAGATAACATAGTTTCCAATCCCGACATCTATGTAATATTCCATTAATCCATTATCGTTTTTCTTGAAGGAGAAGGGGATTCTGGGTTCATGAGGTACTTTAATCATTGCTCCCTCCTTTTCTGGTAGCATCATACAACTATCGTCATTCATTATATATCCACCGATCATGGAGGTCCAATATCTTTCCAACACAAGACCATATATTGGAGGCAGGTCTACCACAATAATATTAAAAGTTGTGATGATATGGGGGGTTGTTGTAATCTAGGAATAAAAATACTTTATTTCTCCATACGCAAACACTTTTCTAGAATCGATTGCATATATTCTCTCACCAGTTTCATAATACTTAGTGAAACTCATTCCCAATTCTTCCATGACCACAAGTGGCATTATATCATTTGTCACACCAGTATCTGTTAGCACATATATTGGTAAGGGGGTGTTTTCCCTTATGAGTAGGCCATTGGATGACCAATTGTGAAAGAGGTGGACTTAAAAACCCACAAATGTATTTCATCCAAAGTCAGGGCATGATTGTGCAAAGGCACGCACATACCTAGTCGATGAAAATCCATCAAGCACAGGCTCAATCTTGGCCGTTGGATCCATTAGACAATTCAGATCGACGGTTCACAGGTATTTGGAATCTGAAAGTTGCTCAAATTTTAGTGCCAAGTTAAAGGCCCGATATCAAGGGACAAGCAAAGTTTTAATCATGGAGAAATATTAGCATTTTGTGGTTTTGTGAGATGGATTAGTCAAGGAGCAGAGTCATCAGAACTCGCGAAACGTGAAATCGTGAAAAGATCGCAGTCGTTGATCAAAGGAGAGATCTGAACCATTGGATCAACTTTTCACGATTTCATGAGTCGAAAAAGTAAGAGTGTAGAGTCTTGAAGACTTGCGAAGTGCGAAGTCCTGAAATGATCTTGGCCATCCATTCCAGATGGACACGTGGTGCGGGATCAAAATAGAGAAAGGTGTTTCATAAAATATCAAGTGAGAAATGTCGATATTCATTTGGGCTGTCTAATCAAAGGGGACGTGTGGCACCTGATCCAAGAGATCGTGATTTTGCAACTCAGAATTTTGAGCAGAAAGCGCAACAAGAGTTTTCGAAACGAAAAATCACGACGTGCCCAAAAGTTGGGCCCATGGTCACAACTCACGGTCATATGGAAATCAGGGCCATAAAGGAGAGTAAGCATATGTCGAGCAACAAGCGGTTGAGGTTGTTCAAGGAGAGGATCGTGGACGTCAGATTCAAGGAAAATCCAACCATTGATCCATATAGATCATTTCACAGTTTCGAGCATCAGGACATTGTGAATCAAGGGGGAGCGAGGACTCCTGAAATGCGAAATCCAGATATTTTATATGGATAAGTGTGAAGTTATAGCCCATGGTTGTGTGGAGTAGGGGAATGGAGCCGCGCAAAATATCGAAGCACCCCACTTGCTTTCAATAGAAGATCGATGTGATTTCAAGGAATCGAGATCAATTGGGGAGAGTCATGGGCACCACTTGGAAAATTCACGGATGTTAAACTCCGTACCGAGCCTGATGCAGGTAGTTAATGAGAATGGGGAAGGTGGTTGAAACCTCGTTTCACCACATAAATGAAAAGAATGGAAGAAACGGCTAGGGAGGGCAGATTCTCAGCTGAAAGTCTCCTATCAGGGATTTTCTTGTGAAGCCCATGTCGATCCGAGATTGCATCTGACAGAAGAATGCAAGTGCGGCTTGATAGAAGAAGAAGCAGATGCTAAGCCTTGAATGCAATGACCAGCATGTTCTTCTGAAGGGAGGAAGTTTCTTGGAGTATAAGTACTCATTTGTAATATTTTTTTAGGGTCGATGGTTGAGCTAAGCTCTCGCATTGTAAAGTTTTAATGAAGCTTTAAGTCTTCTGGTTATGTATATGTATTTGAGAATTATTGTTTAATGAAAGTCAGTTTCCTTTCATATCTTTGTAACAAATGTGTTAGAACACTTGGAATTGGAATTTCCAGTCGAGGGTAGTTATGTTGTTGTGATGTAGGTTTGATCACAATGACATCGCGACCAGTTTTAATTAGTTTCTTGTGTTTTCCCTCAACACTGAATGAGTCAGAATTGGAGGATCCAGACGAGTGATTGTTATTGAACTACGATGTATGTTTGATCTCATTTTAGTGATAATTTCATTTAGTTCCTTGAAACTCTGATTCAAGAGGATCTTGTCTTCTGAGTTTTTCATCTTTAGGCTGCTGGAAGACCGGATGTCCATAGCAGACCTTTTCATTCTCCTCAAGTTCTACCTCCTACTTACCTTTACTACAATATACTGACTAAATTTAGACCAAGACCTCACCTACTTGTGCTTTCCAACCCAGTTTTCTGAGTCAGAACGATACCATCTTGATTCTGTGTCCATTTGACCACTTTTATTTATTCATTGTGACATATAAAACTGATGGGTATCAAGCTTACCTCTGTCGCAATACAGAGGTGACTTTTGGTGCTAACATTTATGGCGCCTCTACCAGGGACAATATTGAAGATTTTCCCTGGGTAGAATGACAACGAACTTTTGATTATGAAGGTGCATCAGACATCAGAACCTTTGAATATTGTGCTTGCACCTAGAGACTCCACTGTCTCGGCTCCTCTTTTTCTGGCCACACCTGGTAGCCCCCTGGGAGAACACAATGAGCAGAGCTGGTCTTTGATGGTGAACAAAGACCAGGCACACTTATTCTACGCATCTTTCACCTGATGACTCCATGGTTAAAGGATCGATTAGTGACTCTACTGGTTCGAAATGGAAAGAATCCTGGCTCGGAGGTTTTCTCCCTTTAATTTTTCTACTATTCCTGGTTTTCCCAATGTTTTTCCATCTCCAGATGAATGGAATGATTATTTGCCTATATTTAGAGAGCATAGAGAGGACAACCCTGCTCAACATCTCAGAGAGTTTCATGAATTCATGCATCAGTGAGAGATACATCATGAGGATGTATTAATGAAGATGTTCATGTTGTCATTAGATGGGGATGCTCGTGAATGGTTTCATTCTTTACCTCCTGCTAGCGTCTCTTCCCTGAGAGAATTTAATGCAGAATTCAACATGCACTATCAAAGGTATTATTCCTCTGAGTTAATCTGTGAGGAATGTGAAGGCCATGATCAAGATATGGTTGTATCGAATGAAGGTTGTGAGGATGAGGACCATGACGAGGAAGAGGATGCTCTAAGTGAGTTGATGGAGCTGGCAAAATCTCTTTCTGTAGAGATTGAGGAATTGAAGGTAGATCGTGATTGTTGCCTGTTTGAGGAATATGTAGAGGATTTTCCGGTCCTAGAAACAGATGTTCTTGACATCCCTACGGATGATGATAGCGCTGAAGATTTCATAACTGTATAGGCCTTTCATTCCACTGCTGATGTGCTTGTTGTACCAAGCTATGATGATTATTTGGATGAAGAGCAACAAAGCCCCACATCGCAGTTTTCCCACAAGAGGAGCATCTAACCTATATATGACAGCTACGAATCAGATTCTGAGTTGGATATGCGGGATCTCCAAGAACAGACTATAGATTCGTATCCTTTGTGCACTAATGAAGAATTTTACAAGGAAGTCAGCCATCCTGGACCTGCAAAAGGCGCTGAGAAACATATTGAAGAGCAAAGATTTCCCATGGGCCCTGTTTATGATGATTATGAATATGACCCTTGGGAGAGCCATGAAGGAGAACTAGAGGAGCAACAGAAGGGGAAGTTTATCTCTTTTCCAGAGCCTGTCAGTGAGAAACCATTGCCTAGGAGCAGTCAAACTGCATCAACCTCTCACCCACATGCACTTTCCAGAGATATTCAACCATGTGTGGGAAGCTATGTAGTAGAGAAGGTTGCCTGTTGTAAATTTTCTGGAGTTTTCCACTAGTCCTATGAGCATGCGAAGGAATACATGGAGTTGTATTTCCTTCTTGATTTGCAGCTGCCCAGATTTGTCCTAACCTCAGTCTTAGGATGGAAGATGAAGGATGTAATCGTTTTGTTGTCGTGGTTGCATCATCTACTAGTGATCATCGACAAAGTAAAGGAACTTCTAGTTAGGAAGTTACTTGAATGGCTATGGTGGAAGTTTGCTTTCACCTAGCACCATGTCAAAATCAATTAGTTTAGGATTGTACATAAATAAGCTCCTTGGAGCATGTCTGTTTATTTTTATTTTTACTTATCAGCTTGTATTCCTCAGTATGGTGTTTTGAGCTTGACTCCATAGCCCAACAGAAGGTGACTGGAACAACAAAAGGAGATCTTAAAGCCTCACAGGGAGGACTCTATCCACCATGCAGCCTAATGTTATCACATATATTGGTAAGGGGGTGTTTTCCCTTAGAAGTAGTCCATTAGATGACCAATTGCAAAAGAGGTGGGCTTAAAAACCCACAAATGTATTTTATCCAAAGTCGGGGCATGATTGTGCAAAGGCGTGCACATACCTAGTCGGCAAAAATCCATCAAGCATAAGCTCAATATCGGTCGTTGGATCCATCAGACAAATTAGATTAGTAGTTCGTGGGTATTCGGGATCCAAAAGTTGCTCGAACATTAGTGCCAGGTCAAAGGCCCGAGATCAAGGGATGAGAAAAGTTTTAATCGTGGTGCAAGATTAGCATTTCGTGGTTTCGCAAGATGGAGCGGTCAAGGAGCAGAGTCATCAGAACTTGTGAAATGCGAAATTGTGAAAAGATCACAGTCGTTGATCAAAGGAGAGATCTAAACTGTTGGATCAGATTTTCATGATTTCGTGAGTCGGAAAAGTAATAGGGTAGAGTCTTGAAGACTCACAAAGCGTGAAGTCCCAAAATGATCTTGGTCATCCATTCCAGAAGGACATGTGGAGTAGGATCAACATAGAGAAAGGCATTTCAGAAAAGATCAAGTGAGAAATTTCGATATTCATTTGGGATGTCTGATCGAAGGGGATGTGTGGCACCTGATCCAAGATATCGTGATTTCACAACTCAGAAGTTTGAGAAGAAAGTGCAACGAGATTTTGCGAAACACGAAATCACGATGTGCCTGAAAGTTGGGCCCACGGTCACAGCTTGCGGTCATATGGAAAGCAGGGCCATAAAGGAGAGTAAGCACCTGTCTAGCAGTGGGTGACTGAGGTTGTTCAAGGAGAGGATCGTGGTCATTAGATTCAAGGAAAATCAAACCATTGATCCATATGGACCGTTTCGCGGCTTCGGGCATCTGGACATTGTGAATCAAGGGGGAGCAAGGACTCCCGAAATGTGAAATCCTGATATTTGATATGGATAAGTGCAAGGTCACATCCCGCAGTCGTGTGGAGCAGGGGAACGAAGCCGCGCAAAATATCAAAGAACCCCACTTGGTTTCAGTAGAAGATCAACATGATTTCAAGGTGTCGAGATCAATTGGGGAGAGTCATGGGCACTGCCTGGAACATTCACGGATGTTATACTTTTCCCCGAGCCCAATGCTGGTAGTTAATGAGAATGGGGAAGGTGGTTGAAACCTCGTTTCACCACATAAATGGAAATCATGGAAGAACTGGCCAGGGAGGGCATACTGTTAGCCAAAAGTCTCCTGTCAAGGATTTGCTTGTGAAGCCCATACTGATCCGAGCTTGCGTTTGACAGAAGAATGCAAGTGTGGCTTGATAGAAGAAGAAGCATATGCCAAGCCTTGAATGCAATGACCAGAGTGTGATTTTGACAGGAGGAAGTTTCTTGGAGTATAAGTACTCAGTTGTAATATTTTTTTAGGGTCGATGGTTGATCTAAGCTCCCACATTGTTAAGTTTTAATGAAGCTCTAGTTCTTCTGGTTATGTATATGTATTTGAGACTTCTTATTTAATGAAAGTCAGTTTCCTTTCATATCTTTGTAATAGTTGTGTTAGAACACTCGAAATTGGAGGATCCAGTCAAGGGTAGTTATGTTGTTGTGAGGTAGGTTTGATCATAGTGACATCGCGACCAGTTTTAATTAGTTTCTTGTGTTTTCCCTCAACACTGAATGACTCAGAATTGGAGGATCCAGTTGAGTGGTTGTTATTGAACTGCGATGTATGTATGATCTTAGTTTAGTGATAATTTCATTCACCTCCTTGAAACTCTGAGTCAAGAGGATCTTGTTTTCTGATTTTTTCATCTTTAGGTTGTTGGAAGACCGGATGTCCATAGCATACCATTTCATTCTCCTCAAGTTCTACCCCTAATCACCTTTACTACAACTTACTGACTAAAGTTAGACCAAGACCTCACTTGCTTGTGCTTTCCAACCCAGTTTTCCGAGTGAGAACGATACCATCCTGAGTCTACGTCCATTTAACGACCTTTATTTATTCATTGTGACATATAAAACTGATGGGTATCATGCTTACCTCTACCGCAATCCAGAGATGACTTCTGGTGCTAACAATATCAACCAAACAGTTATGTAATGAATCATCATGGTTTTCAATTGAAATGTAGAACGGCATAATTTTACCTCTCATATTGGAAGTCAACAAGCTCTGGCTCTGTTTTGGAGTGGTAACAACAACTTCAGTTCTTTCTGATGGATCATCCAAAAAAATTAAGATGTTTTTACTTTGTTGAGGAATATTTACCACTTCCATGAAAGGTAGAGTTATCCTCAATTTGATTAAGTCCTCCATGACATTATATCTCATTTGAGTGGAGCTTGAAACCATGTGTTTCCATTTGGTTCCATCTGTCACTTTTTCATTCGACACTTTTTCTTTTTCTTTTTCAGAGTCACCTTTATTCTTTGGTCTATTTACAAACCCTCTTGTTTGGGAAATGTTTTCTTGTTAGTTAGGATCATTGTCGCCCTCTCCAAATATATACATGGATGTCTCGCGTTCGTCCATATGCATTGTCTCAGAGCTTTCATCAGGTAAGTAATAACCTTCTTGATCGATCAATTTCTTGTCATATACATCATCCAAAACAGCCACATTTGGAGTGGGTTGTTTGGGAACCCTTGATCTCTGTAGGTTGTTATTATTCTCGAACCTGACTCTATTTTTGGGGGGAGGGTTCCTCCTTTGTTTGGGAATCGACATTCTTGGGTTTGGCATGTAATTATCTCCCCTTCTCAACCTGGTTATTTTGTTCTGCATCTGTTTGAGGTTTCCATTCATCTATGCAATTTCAATTCTTTTCTTTGTTTCCTATGCCACCACAGGATCAATTTTTACGTCAGGTATGGTTCCTTCAAAAAATCCTCTTCCTGTTGCTTGATTCTGAGCCACCTAAGGTTTTACTTCTTCATTCTTTCTTGAACTGGAAGCTCCTTGATTATCGATATTCAATCCTCCCATATCCCTTTGTACTCTTCCAAGTATAATGTCGGGGTCGGCATCCATTTCAATCATAATTTCTTCCATCTCAATGGCCTTAGTCATTGCTTCCTCAAAAGTATCCATTTGGGATGTTTTGATGGAATATTTTACATTTGGAGGAATCACATTCTTATAAAAACTGAGAATGACCAGGTCATTTGGTATTTTGTCTTCTAGGATCTACTCAAGGTCTTATTGAACCTGAGATTAAAATCTCATATCATTTCGTTCTTTCTCAACCCAATATAGGTGAAGTCTGTGAGGAGGGTATGGTAGGTGATTAAGGGGGAAAACATAGTTAGGAACATAGATTCGAGGTCATTAAATGAGTGAATGGATCTACTAGGAAATGTTGTATACTATTCATAAGCTCTTTCTAATAAATTTTGCAAAAACAACCTCACCATGGCATCATCATATTCAACTCAGTGAAAGTCACAAATGTCAAGAAATAAGTGCAGATGCCTCTTTGCATTGATTGTCCCATCTTCAAAAAATTTCTTTAAAGTGCCTTAGGGAGAAAAGGGAGCTCATGTTGTTCACCTATGAGATTAAGAGGGGAATCTCTTACCCTCCTTCTATTTCCAAACCTTGGTATTCCTTGGTTTCTTACAACATCTCTTTCACCTCCTTGTCTCTCCTCATGATGCTTGTTTTGGGGTTGTTCGTCTCTCGCTGCCATTTTTTAGGAGGTTTCAGGATCATAATTTTCACTTCTAAGGACAAAGAGTTTCTTACTTTTACTTCTGGTAATGGGTCCCTTGTATTCGTCTAGCTTCAATAGTGATCTTGTTCTTTTGTTGCTCTAGCTAATATCTGATTTCTTCGATCTTGTCGTTCTTCTATTCTTTGTCTTCGAAGGATTTTTCTTTCTTCTTCTTAGACTAAGATCTTCTAGGACCCTTCTACTCTTCTTGAGTCTAGTTTGTTGATATTACCAGATTATACAACTGGTGTAAAATGCTTCATTGATTATTCAATCCAATTTCTAAATTGGGTTGATTAACCTAGGGTAAAGTCATATATTCTTTCAAAAATGTTGGGTTAGGTTCCAAATTTTCAGTTCATGTCCCTAGTATGGTTGCCAAGAATGTTGATGATTGAATCCGTTAGAACCAAAATGGAAAACTCACAAGGATACAAATCCCCCTGCATTTTTATAGAGGTGGCACTCCTATGTTTGAGATTTTTTAAAATGTTGGACTTTTATATAGGTCAGTCAAGGGAAAGTGAAAATATATAAAAGAGAAAAATGGAATTTTTTTTTCTTTTTTCTTTTTACAGAAAGTTTCTGAGAATGGACCAATAAGCACATACATTCATACATTTAAAACAATTAAATAGAATTTCCTCACATCCATCATAGTAGGGCTAAAGATCTCTGATCACATAAAAAGTAAAAGAAAATGATCTTCATGCATAAAGGAACTTTGACAAAGTGATACATGGGAAGATCAAATGAATATAACGATATATCAACCTGAAATACTTTATATTCATAAAAACTGGGTTACAAAGTACAGTTGAGATTGTTCCCAAAATATCTCTTTTGGAATTTCTAAAAAATATATAGTTCAATACATATTCTGTGAAATTTAAATGTGTTTTTCATCATGTCTGGGATTGGGGCTCCTGTGGACCATAAAGAAAATATGTATAAGAATGAAGTTTGTAGAAATAATAAATTGGGTGGCGGAAGACAACAAGACCTAGTAAGAAGAAAAAGGAAATTACCAGTCTTCGGGTAAACCTTTCTATTTAAAGAGGTGGAGTAAATGGATGAAGAGCTTGATAAAGAAAGAAAGATGTGATCAGTATGAACTTAATATGATGGTATCTCATGTTTTTCACTTGATAATTGATGTCCTTTTATGGATTTAATCGATGGTTACAAGAACCATCTCAACCATCCTTTTTCTTCATCGGTAAGTTTGTCAACAACCTTTTTAAACCACTCCTCGATGTAGCTCCTCATTGGCGCCACGTTGATTTCATGCTAAATTTTTATATTGAAGAGCTCACCTTCCAAGTCCCTTATATCAATAGAAATATTCCACAAAGCTTCTTCAATATCTTGATTTTTTATCGAATAGTCGACTAGCCAGTTTTCCACGTCATCTTCACTATACTCAAGAATGCCATAGAAATTTTCAAATGATAACCATTTAAAGATCTCAACTTGTTCGTCAAATGCTTGCTTGGTTAAGAACAATGAGTTGAGAATAAATTTGGGGTCTTGGACCTCATTGGTTTTCCTGGTTAGGTCCATCTCAGTCAACTTTTTGAATAATTCTTCTCTCTTGGTTATGGCTTGGATGCATGCTTGGAAAATAATATTCAGGTTCTTAAACTTTTCCTTCCATCATGCGTTTAGTTTTTTTATCCAGTTCAGAGAAGGGAGAGACTTCTCTCTTCTTCTCAACTCTATCATGTTGGTAACTTTAAAACCAAAGGGTACAACCACGTCAAGGTAATAACCTTCTTCGTTTTTCAAATATTCCTATAAATATTCATGAAAGGTGTCTGCTCTCGTTCCAAAAGAAACCATGCTATTTGACATCTCCCAAGCCTCTGTAATTAATTCCATTATTTTCTTGATATTATTGTCCACATAGCCCTGGGATGATGTGAGAAGGCTTGTTGATCCTTTTAATTTTTTGTAGGTGTGGTAGTCCTGATCATTGCTAAAGGACTAGAAAGTACTGGAAGAGGCATTGAAGTTTCCCCCAATTCTTTGATTCATTCCTTTAACCTGGCATTCTCTTCTTCAAGGAATCCAATAGAATTATCTAGAGCATCTCCAGTTGCTCGGTGAATTTGGGAAATTTGGGAAGTTCACATGTTCTGTGGGTTAATATTTGAAAAAGATTTCCCCTTTTTATTCTTTACATCTCTTTTCTCAATAATCAAAATTTTGGACTCACTGTAAAAAACATCGCTCTAAAATATAAAAGAATATTCTTCATCGAAGGTCTCTCTTTAAATTATTTCCATATAAGGATTCTAGTGAGCAGTGTTCTCTAGCTGGTCTATGTTGGGGAACACCTTTTTTATGTCAATTTCAAATTCCATATCCTCGAGGGAGAGTTAATGGATGTCTCTTTCACCTCGAGGTCCCTTCTCTTCTTGCACAATGTTTTTTTCTTTTCTTCCTCAAGGGATGCTTGTGAGAACATTCAATTTTTCTTGAAGGAGGGTTCTTATCTCCTCCTCCACCTGAAGAACTGTGAGTACTTTCTTAATTTGGTGGACCATTGGAGCACTTCTCCAAGATGTACTCTTTGGAGTGGCAGACAACGATTGGGCACTCTTCTCACCCATACCTTTTCCTCTCTTCTTGTATGACTCAATGGTGCTTAGTGTCATTTCCAGGTCACCAATGTCACGAGTGGGATTTCCTAAGACATTATCTCCATATTCTTTTAAAATAATATTAATGAAAGAATTGTTGAAACCAACAACTAATAGATGTTCTACAAAAAGTCCTCTAGGTTCAAAACCTTGTACTCTTTCAACATATTTTAGATTCAGGCTATGGAAGTGGCCTGTGAATTCATCAATCTTGTTCATATTTCTGAATATGAAGTCCCCAACTTTCCAAGGTAGAGGTATGAATTGTTTTTTTTCTCTTTTCATGGAAAAAATGAAACCAATAGTTGTACTTCCTTGTTATTTCAACAAAAAACATTTTTTCAGATATGTGGCACGGAAGGAAGGAATGATTTTCCTTGGAACCAAAAATCCTTATAACATCATAATTGTCCATTTGTTCCAATGTCCATTTGCTATCCAGGAACTTACTCTCCTGGTCAGACATTTGGTGAGTGTCTTTTCCAAACAACAAGCCTTTAAAAACTGAGACAAAATCATTAAAAACTTCATAAAAATGTTAGGAGGCTTTGTGCCTCCACATTGTTTGATACAAGAAGGTTATTGGGTCAAATTCACAGTTTACCTTCTTACACACAGATAATCTCAGGAACTAACAATAATGATCTATCACAAAAATTAATGAGCTATCTAGACGTCCATATTACTTTCTTCTGTGCATAAGGGGATGAGTAGTAGGAATATGCTCTCAACCACTAAAAACTCTGGTCCTCACGCCCAAAAATATTCAATGCATCTCCACAGAACTATTGTTGAGTTGCTTCCATAAGTTGACTAGAACGTTCCCTTGCTCTAGATAATGTTTAAAATGAATGCTAGAGGGGGATAAATAATCCTTTGTAAATTATGTTTTAATGCATTTTAATAGGATATTTCCTCGAGCCTTTCACTTATTAATGACCATCCTAAATGTGCATTGGGAAAAGCACAAGGGTGGCAGGGATGCATGGGAGTGAAATATGATTTGAAACTTTTGTGAACTCGGGAACCTGCGAACCCGCAGGTCCACGATGGTAGAAGGTGAAAAATTGGCTAAGTATAGAATGGCATGGTGGTCGGATGGACTCATCACAGGAGGAATGAGACTTGGAAGTTCGGGGAGTCTAGGGATAAAAATGTAGACCGCATAACTTTTTGGTTCAAGATGTATATCACGGAACATGGGAGCATGGGAGTTCGATCCCGCCAACCCGGTAACTTGTGATCGTAAAATCAGCTAAGTGTGGAACAACACGATGGTCAGTCAGACTCGTGATGTGAATTTATAGATGGAGGTTAGGAACCATAAGTTCGCCAACCCGTAAGTATAGAAGAGGGAAAATAAAGGGAGAAAATAATTTGGGAAAATAGAAAAGGGGAGGGAAATTTCATAAGCAGGAAATGACGTCAACAGTACCAAGTGTAAATGTAATGAAAATTTAGGATGGTGAGCCAACGACACCTGATTTTGGTCTTACGCAGATCAGACTAGTGTACGAAAAAGTGTTAACAAAGATAGGATGTGCACATTCTATGTGTTGCGTGAACCTACACAAGTGTGCACCTTGCACTATGTTGTGCGCACTTGGGTTAGTGCATGAGAATGAATGGATATGTATAGAGGTCAGAGAGCATGTGTGATTATGAGGCTGGTGAGCCTAAACGTAGATATTCCAGTGTGCATATCCATGTAATTTTAATCATGATTATTAATATAATATTGCATCGATGCATGCTGACTAAATCAGATGAAAAGATATGGGGGAGCCTACTCCATCAGAAAAGGGAAAAGGGGGTGAGTCATAAATCTTAGGGAATATTTTATAATATTTCTGGAAAAAGTGTAATGTTAGATATATTATTTTTTTTATCCTAAGTTCCCGAGGGTAGGGAACTGGTCACCAAGTGGCTTAAAGGGAACTTCCCTCAAGTGGAGTCACTAGAAAATCTAAGGGTAAAGGCTTTGGGATCAAAGCTTTCCAAGATGTCGTTAGGGAACAAAAGAGGATTCAAAATTGTCCTCGACAACGACACCAAAATTTTCTCACACAAATTGTAGGTTGGGAAAATCTTGACCCAATCCACAAGATGGAAAGAACTGTGGGAATACCTACCCACTGTCACCTTAGATAGGTACTCCCCTTACTTTCATGAAGAATAAATCCTACACAAGGGGGGTATCTCAGGTGACCCTAGGGGAAAATGAGGTGGAAAGTGTAGTGATGGAAGGTGATGCCCATATAGGTCAAATTAAGAGGTGGACGATGGATTTATAAATGAGTCTTGTGAATGGAGGATAGTTTACAAATATTTGAGTACCTGCACCAAGGTGTTAACCTTCTCGAGACAAGATAAATCATCATGATACAAGACAAGATATCCAATGGAAAAACAAGTGAATATTATTGTCCTTTATTGCAGTAGTAAACAAGAATATATATCATCAATGAAATCAATTACTTACTATAGAAATAACCATCAAAATTATCAATTACTTGTTGGACAACGAAGCACTAAATCAATAGCTAACTTTCCAATATTCAAGAACAAACTTTGATGGTAAAAGAGGGTTGCTAGAGAGTTTTGCATAGATGTATTATAGAATCCTTATGGAAGAAACAAATATTTTCTATAGAAACAAGTTTCAACCACCAAAGATAACAATCTCCAAAAAGATGCATAATGACTAGTAGATTATTATGGTAACTTCTTGGCAATTTCTAACGGTTGAGAATCAAGTTAAACCAAAAATTTGAAAGTGTTTTGTTGCAGTCGTAATGGCTGTAGATTTTAGTTGATTATAAAAAAGGAAATACTAGTCCAATCAAGATGCCATAGTGGATTTAGAAAGCTTAAGACACTAAGAAAGGATTGCAACTTGAACAATTTCAATATTTCTCAAAATCATGTGTACCAATGTGTTATAGCAAGATTTTTCCTTACCCCATGCAGCTTTCTCAGAAGGCCTTTTCCATTTCCCTATGCAGACTTGAAGTCCCCTTTGGCACTTCCCAGAGCTGAAAAATCATATTTTTCCACATATACGTGCCCTAACAGTTATACAACATGTGTATACACAGTTTTCACCACTATAGCCTACGTACACCCTAATTCCTAAGTTATGCCTTAAAAAACTCAAAAAATTGGGACTAATTTGAAATTCTAAACCACTAGAAATGACGAGGAGGGAAATAGTACTTACTTGGTCAAGATAGTTGTCAATTTAGTCACTCGTATCTCCCACAATTGACACTTGAATATTGTGGGAAAATTGGTCTAAAATGCACTATGTGGGTTAAAAACTCAAATGATATTGCAAAAATAGGTTATTTTTTACTATTAGTAGAAAATGTTTACCCACTTTACATAGTTTTTGCTAATGTTTTGTCCTAGTGGACTAATAGTGCAGTGGAAGGAGTTGGTTTTGGTGGTTTTTTCTAGGGATTTTTGTGGTTTCTAGCGTCATTTCACCCATTCGCGACTTTGGCAAGCATTTTCATTGACCAACATATAGGATAGGTCATCACTCCATCTTGGATTTTTGCATTATCCTATGACTGTGATCCATATGCCTTAGGTACAAACCCATTTATTAGTGACACATAACCTCCTTACTACTACTAGAAGTGTCGTTATTGAATGGTAGAGGCATACCAAACATGGATGCCCTAGTTAGAACCTTTGTGTCATCTGGTGCCCATGCAGAGATTATTCCATAAAGACCAGGAGTCCCTTATATTTCCAATGTAACTTTGCATTCGAGCATCACATTATTACTTATAAGCATGCTGACCTATACCTATGGGACTCCCATCGAGTCTTGTTTAAGCTCTTTTCTGACTCTCTCAAAAAGTAAAAATATTGTCGAGTGAACTTGTCTCTTTCACACTCGTTAATTGAATTTGAAAGGACATCTATTTGGTGTAAGTTTAACCCTTTTTTGGACCAAGTAGACTAATTTAGAAAAGGGAATACTCTAGTCACTAGTGGCTAGAAGAGTTCTCCTAGGTATTTTTTTGTACTTTTTCCGGCCTAGGAGACTAAATTTACGAAAAAGGACATTATTTGGAGTTAAGTTTTAAATGCATTCGAATATCCAGCTAGCAATATTGAGCCTATTTCTTATTCCAATTTTCTCATTATAAGCCTATTACATCAACAATTTCCATCACTAGCCAAGCAAAGCCTTGTTTATATTCTTTGCAACTTGACACCCTGCACCCTAAGAGGAAACATTCCCTTGAATGTCCACATCCTACATGTACCTCCTTGCATTGAGCATAGGTATGTTCCATTAATGGAACTAGTTGCTTAATTGTGACACTCATTTCCTCCATTATATCATAGAATACATTTTCTTATGAAGAAACAAAAAAAGATGAGCGAGAAAAGAATATTATCTCATATTGGAAGAAGTTGTGCCACCTTTGAACAAAGCACAAAATTTTGAGTCCACGTTTCATCCAAATTTTGGGTTTAGCATCACCTTAGGAAGATGAGCTCGTTACTTATATTTTACTCCTCCAACTGGTTACTCTTCTAGTCCCTATGGAGAGTTTGATTGGTGCCTCCTACATCACAAAGTTTCATCATTGAAACCATACTTCCAGAGTCCTCCATATGTCTCATGATCTTGTACAAAGGAAGTCTATAAGCCTGTGTCGTCCATTTATTAGAACTCTTGACTTTTCATGTCGGCCATACCCTCATTGTGTCTCAGAGTTACATGAAGTTGTAGTCCTACCGTGCACCATGGTCCTACTTTGATTATGGGTAGGTAACCTTGAACCCAACAGTCGACATCTCCTCATTGGTCACTGACTGGGGGGTTTGCCTTATGTTCGATGACAAGAAATATATTCACACATTGGGATTCATGTAGTGTCTTGGATTCCATTAGCCTTATTGGTAGTTTCCTCACCTTTGTCGACAATTTTACTTATTGGCTACTATTCAAAGGATCTTTTTCATGCACTACTTTCATCTGGTGCATGTGAAAGACACATGAGGTCATTAGTTCATGAACATCATCTTTGTCTAAGTTCCTACAAATCATCAAGCTATTTATTTGTAACTCATGCTAACTGATGAGAGATGCCTTAATGCTCTCCTTTCAATGGGTCTTCTTCCATCGAATTCAACTCATCTATTCTAGAAACGAGGCCTAGAGTCCTATGAGTACCTAGAGGCTTGCAATCATTAGTGGCAGATTCTCTTTCCATCGACAGTTGGGAATACGTCAATGTCTCTTGATTGGTGGATTCTTCAAGTGTTCAACCTCAACACCTTTATTCACACTTGTAAGAATGTAATCGGTGTCTTGATACCTACTTTCATTATCGGTAGTTTGTCTCACGTTTGTTGATGATATACCTTAATGATCGGTAATCAAATGAAGTATCATTGTGTTCGACCTCAACTCCTCTATTCACTTGATGTAGACTTTCACCTTTGGTGGATCATGTAGAAGACTTGAAGACATTAGTTTATAGTCACAACTTTCCTAAGTTGTTTCTATCATTCATTGGACCAGTACCTATATGACTTCAGTGATCATGGGAGATCATATTGTACTCCATTGTATACAAATATCTTTATATTGATTTTGAGACTGGTTTTCACTGGACCTTGTTCGTGACTATGACTGCCTATGGCATGTGTCTATTTTGTATTTCCTATTCACGTCCATGAACAACTATTTGGTATATTTCCACATGGATCTGCAGTGTAATTCAAATTGGCAACCATGTGTACAAAGTCATTATGGATTGTAATATTCTCATGAGAAACTAGTTTGTCCAACTGGGTCTCCATTACTCCACTTCTAGGAATTATTAAGTATTTCGGCCATCGCAAATACTCCTCTGACCTTACACATTAGGGGGAATCTATTATAGCAAAATTTTTCCTTACCCCATGCAACTTGCTCAGAAGGATTTTTTCATTTCCCTATGCTAACATGAAGTCCCCTTTTGCACTTCCCAGAGATAAAAAATCATATTTTTCCACATATACATGCCCTAACAGTTATATGTTGAAATGGATACTTGACACTGAGAGGGGGGGATGAATCAGTGTCACGAAAATTTGGACAATTTTCCACTTTTCACAAATTAACTAAAAACAAATATTTATTTCATTTTCTCAATCAATATATATAAAAGAATAAATACTTTATTTATTTATTTTAACTTGGATGAATACATAAGATCAAACTTTGAATATCATCTTCAAACAATTATGAGAGAACCATTTCTCTATTAGAAGACCCAGCTTATAGTTCTCAGATCCAACTAAGAAATGAGGAATCCAACCCTCATAACAAGTCCCAACTTGTTTATCTTAGATCCAACTGAGATGTGAGGAATCCAATCCTCATACAAGACCCAGCTTGTAAACAGGCACCAACCTGATAGAATGAACCTACATTCAATTCATTATATATAAATATATATACTTCAACAAATTCAACTACACATATTCTCACCATTCCTTCTTGTTTATATAGTCTTCCAACTGGTGTGAATTTGAGTCATTGTGTCTTTTGATATTTGAACCATTGTACCTTTTCATTTAAATTGATAATATTAATCTTTAATTAATATCATTTTTCCTTTTATCCTTTATTCATAATGCTCATGAATTAACTCTCTTTTAATCATGACGGTGTGTCGGTTCTTTTGTCTTCATGATTTGATCACAGACATGGATCGACCCATTATATCGTACTCATGCTTCTTCTATGTTCTCAGTTCACAAACAGATCATATTTTGATCTTTTATGAATTCTCTGTATTATTCCAATGTTAACTCTCTGTCAAATTAAATATTTAAGAGGTGCTTCTTTCAAACCATTTACATATGACCATATGCACAAAACCACATGCTTATTGATTTGAGCTTGCCTCTTCTTCTTCCCTTTGTTTCTTTATTCCATACGACCGCAGGTTGTGACCAAGCACTAAGATAAATAAGTTCTTGATCACTTGTCAAGATCGATGGTCACGTTTTAATGTCACGATGAGATGGACGATTCTCATTTACTTCAGAACTTCAGCTATTCATAGCTCCTGAATTCTGGAGTAGAAATTCCTTGGAAGTGACTACCTACTGAATGAGTCATAAAGCGGTGGCGACTGCTTACTATTGGTTAACACCTCCACTTATGCTATCCTTCCACTATACTTGATCATAGGTTGGGAAAGCTCCTGAAGTAGATCAACGGTTAATGTTGACTTCGGCCTTCGGCACTTCGGGTGATTTCTCCTTCACATTCCTTCAATATTTTGGATTTCATTTCATCGAAGTAGATCGGACGATTCGATTTTATTTGCACAATGAATGTTTCTCATTCATTTAGGAACTTCGAGACTTTAGGTATTTGATGGTGGTGAAACTCCGGAAGTAAAAAACTCCCAGAGTGATGTAACTTACTGATGTCACTTGTTGACATGGCACGGGTTGAGTGGTTGCCACGTTTCACTCAGATTCGTGATTTACACGTACCCAAAATGTCAATTTCATCTTGACACTTGTCATTATCTGACTGTGCCACGTGTCCTTGCTGATGTGGTCTACTGACATAGATCTCTTGATGTCTCACATATTCTTCTCCTGGATCTAATTGTTGTCCTAACTCCTGAAATGTATCTCAGATCAACGACTGAGAGTGACTTCAGAACTTCGGCCTTCGAGTGAACTCATATGTTATGAATCCTTTTTCTTTCTCTGAAGTGGTCAGCGCTGAAGTTGATGACTATTCTGATCCAAAAACCATAATGTATTGTCCAGATCCAATGGTCCTCATTTACTTTGGGACTTCGAGTTTTGACCTTTGTCATTGCTTATCCTGTCCTTCCACTTTATAGATCAGACGGTCGATATCACTCCCGAAATATTACTCAAATTAGACGACTCATGTCCTCTTCGGAACATTTGTGGCTTACACTGTCCTTCCACTTTACTCGATCCAATGGTTGTTATTTTATCCAAAGTGTTGTTTGGATCGAACGATTCATGTCCACTTCGAGACTTCGGCCTTCGGGTAATCTTACTTATTCTCAACTATTTTCTGCTAAAGTGGTCAGCGTCGAAGTTGGCCATTGTTTATCTAACAGTTCCCCTTTTCTATTCCAGATCAATGACTAATACTTAACTCTAGATCAAATCTTGATCTAACGGCTGAGAAACATTCTGAAGATCCTGCTTTAGATCTGTTGGTCCTTCTTTAACCCAAAAAAGATTAACTCAATCCAATAGCTATCGGGAATTTGGGTATTTGGGATCTCAACCTTTTTGCCTTGCTTATCCTATCCTTCCACTCAACTTGATCCAACGATTGAGAATGCTCCTGGAGTAGATCAACGATCAGGGATGATTGTGGGATCCCAACTGGCATGACATTTAAAACTATCATCGAGATCCACAATGGAAACTGCTCATTGGTAGTGGAACTAATGCCAACCACAGATTTATTTGGCGGATGACAGTCGACGGTCTAGACTAATTGTGGGATTGGAATTAACACGTTGTTTAATTCTCCCTTCTCCCTCCACAATCAATCCCTGCCTTTGATATGGTGCTTGCATATCCAACGGTCACAACTTGATCTGATCGATGACCAATCCTCCAACGATCCTTCTCTTGTAACTCCCAGATCTGACGGTCCTAGTTTGTCCTGTAATGATAATGGACGACTTTTGTGCATCATTTCTTCTAAGCCTCCTGTGCATCATCTCTTCTAATATTTTTGGGTTTATACTTGGTTTCCAACTGAACCAAGGATATATGTATGCTTTGATATTTTGTGATCTAATATGCTTCCTCTCCTGAGCTTTGATCTCTGCATATTGTTTGACATTTTCATTCTTTGCATACTTTCAATGCGTTGTTCCTTCTGAGCTTTGATCTTTGCATATTGTTTGATATCAATGACAATTTCATCTATGATAACTTATCATCACATCATAATGACATCGAATGTTGACATCAATGACAATATGTCCAACAAGATCCTCCTTTGTCATTGAGGGAAACACACAAACTTCCCCTGTGATGATGTTTTCCTCCTATGAAGTTACTCTTCCCCTTTGACATCAATGGCAAAGGGTTTCTCCCCTTATGATCAACATCTGTCTTTTTGCATGTTGTTTGACCAGAATATGAACTTGGGTAACTCCCCCTGCAATCATTTTCTTCCTTCCATAATTGAATGACTCCCCCTGTCAATATGACTCCCCCTTTGTTTTTGAAAGGGTATCTTTTTCTAACAAGGTCTCTTCCCCTGTTAATTTACTAACTGCTTATCTCAGTTGAACGATATTTTTGTGTTTCAAATAATTAGTCTTCTTGATACCAATTTTGTAGTGATACCCATTTTTAGTGATCAAGTATTTCAAAACTTAATCTAATTACTTTCTTATTTAATAACCAAAAGTCTCCTCCTGATTTTTTACTGACTTTCCTTTGTCAAATAGAACAAGAGTATGAATCTTACTAATCTTTTTAATCTACTTCTTATTCATCTTTGATATTTCATAGGAATATCAATTGAGGAATTATACCAATTTTTTTATCAATTGATATTTGTTGAATGATACTCCTTGAACTTCTCTGCTACCTTTATTTCTTCCTCTTCTTGTATTCTACAACTAACCCTACCAATGATTTTTTTTTAACCACTAATCTATAGATAGTCAATATTTTCCATATGTTAATTTAGAAACTCTTTGGCATAATCCTTTGGTTTTGTAAAAACCAATTTAAACTTCTTTTTCTATTTTCTTTAATTTGCTAACAACTTATGACATCATCAAAATTTGATATTGTCCCATATTCTTCTATAGGTACTTCCTTTTCTTGAGCTTGATTTATTTCTTATTGAATTTCACATTCTTTATTAGGACCTTCACCCATCATTTTCTTATTATTAATTTCTTCATTTTCAGGTGTAATAACATCTTTCTTTCTTTATCCTTCATATTTTCTTCTCCATATATTTCTATGAGATATTTTTATTTTTGGATATTCTCTTTCTAATTGTGTTTTTGGAGATTTGTCATCTCCTTTCTTCTTCCAAATTTTATTAGGTTTTGTCACTGACTTGAATGACTTATTCAAATATTGACTTTCTGTATTCTTGTAGTTTTGGGATTTGTGCCCAAACCTATCACAGTTGTAACAACTCATTGTATGAAAACATTTTGTTCTGTGCCCAACAAAATTACATATCCAACATCTAATTGAGTTTTTGTATTTTCTTGAATATCCTTCCTCTAGTTTCTTGCAGACTGTTGCTTTATGGCCAAAATTATGACAAGAAAAGCAATAGCCATTGAATTTTTTTCCATTCTTGATTTTATTTTGGCTTGAGAGATCCGCCATATGATTTTCTTTCTTATTGTATCCAAGACCAGTTTTTTCAACAGTCGATCTTTGGCTCTTCCAAATATTATCTAGGATAGTTGAGCTATTCTGGAAATTGACAATCTTATTTGTCTTTTCATTCATCTGTTTGAGATTGAATATTTCTAACTTTAATATATGACATAATTCTTCCTTTTTAGTAAACTGAATCTTAAGGGCTTCTTCCACTTCTTTAGCATGTTCAAGATGAGTCTTTATATTGATGACTATTTCTTCTATCTCATCCAAGACTTCTTTGCATTTAATAGTTTTGTCATATGTCTTCAATTCTTCCATATCTTTTGTTAGATCAAAAACTTTAGATTTCAATTTTTTGATTTCTTCCTCGTCTTCTAGTTGAATCCTTTTGAGGTTGATGGCTTCTAATTCAAACACTTGGCATTATTCTTCATTTTTAGTTATTTGGATCTTCTGAGCTTCTTCCTTTTTCTTAGCTTCTTCAATTTAAGTCATTAGATATGCATTAGTACTTTCATTTATTTTTTTGAAATTGATGATTTCCAATTCCAAAATGTGGTAAGAGTTTTCTTTCCTTGTTAACTGGACCTTTAGGTCTTCACTTTCTTTAATTTCCTCAAGTTGAGTGTTTAGACTGTTCACTAATTCTTATGATTATTTTATTACTTATTTTCTTTTACTGTCATGTGTCTTTAATTCTTCCATCTCTTCTATTAGATTAGTAACTTCGATTTTCAATCTTTTGATTTTTTCTTCTTTGTTTTCTAACTGAATCTTGTGCTCATGTTCTTCATGGTTAGATTGATCTAACTGTTGAAGTAGAAACATATCCTTTTGTTGAAGTTTCTTCAACTCTTCTAGAGTGCAAATGGTTTTGTACTCAAGATTGTCAAGAGACTCCACAGTAACTTTAATATGCATATAATTTCCTGGTTCCAAACGAATCTCTCCTATAGCAACTACAACATCAATTTTAATATTATGAAATTTTTGTTTAGTGATTACTAAGGTATGCCTCAATTCCTTGATGAGGTTGTCTTCCTCACTGTTGACTGAGATTTGCATCAAATCTTGTATTTCATTCTGATTAGAAATATTTTCTCTATATTATGTTCTTCAATCTGATTGCAATTTTCCCCTTTTTTATTTTGTTCCTTATCTTGATAAGAATTCTCTTCTTCTAAGTTTTGTTCTTTATTCTAACAGGAATCCTCTGTATCTGAGTCTTGTTGCTCACTTTGATAGGATTTCTCTTCTTCTTGTGTTTCATTTTTATAATAATTTTCTAGTTGGAGCCATAATTCTTTAGTAGATTTTTAGTGCCTCATCTTTTTGTTAGGCCCTAATATTGGCTCATTACCCCTTAATTGGGGCATATTATATTAGTAATGTTATTTTATTTATGTCGGATTTATGCCATTATTTGTAATTATACCTCCTATATATACCAAGGAGACATTTTCATTTTGAATCATCTTGTACTTGAACATTTAAGTGGGGTAAAAGGAGGTTGCCCCCTCGAAGAGGCTTATTATCTGAAATTATCTCTTTTTCAAGGCATTGAGTACCTTTTATGAGGTTTTTCTATGCTATATTGATATTTGGTTCTTAACATATGGTATCAGAGCTCAAGGTCTTGGGGTTTCGCTGCTACATCTGAGACACCTTGGCATTTTCTCTATAAATGTTTTTCTACAATGTTTCAGAAGGAACGACTTGGAGAATATTTAGTATATGGACCAAGGTACGTTGGGTTCAAAATTTATCTCTTGAGGCCTTATACTTTTAGAGCTACAACCTATACAAGATAGGGTTCTAGAATCATCTTGAATTGAGTCATTGTGAAATTTCTCTATTAAAAATTTTCTATAATGTTTCAGAACCTGAACTCCAGAGGATATTCACAGAAATTAGTAAGGTATATGTGGTAAAAATTTTAGCTTCTAGGTCATCTTAAATTTGTAGAGACACCCTGTGTAAGATAGAGTATCTGACTAGTCCTATTGACTAGTCTCAAGAAGGTGTTCCAGGTAAAACAATCATAACTTCTTCCTAGAGTATCAAAATTGAGTGGGACTAGTTTCATTGGATCGTGGACAATATATAGTATTTCTGGTGCGAGTTTCAGAATTTTATATCAATTATTTTGTGTGGGGCATGCTATACAAGTGAGATCTCCTGGAAAGGCCAAACATTGGCAAGTTGTGGGGAACTTACCATAAATTCCACTAGAAGGACCAATCCTAACATCTATAGAGAGAACAATGCTC
>JASDQU010504190.1:107836-128491 GCA_032191745.1 Picea mariana | reverse complement strand
CATTTGTACCTCTCTAGACTAGTTTATATTACAATGAAGTTTAAGGTGAAGTGTGTATTATGTCTTGTTTTGTTCTAGCTTCCTGTGGAAGTTAGGGAAATTTGTTTGTGTCCGCATTCACTGATTAGTCCGATAACAAAATTGGCGACCATACTGGGGATATGACCTTTTTTGGTTTTTTTCTTCTTATTTTCTTTTATCCTGCTTTATTTTGGTTAATTTCATTCTCTGAGTCTGTGGGTGATCCATCTTGACTCCCTGGGTCTGAAGTTTCAGTGATAAATTTTGTCTTTCTTCTCATTTTTATTTATTTTTAGATATTGATGCATTGTACCCTATTGACATCCTGCGACGATCCTCTGACGTCGCACTCTACTGGTGTAGACCAGTGAGACGATGCCACACTATACCTTATTGATAGATTGTGACAATCCTAGATCATCGCACTGTGATCCTCTGCAACCTGCGACAATTCCTGTAGGCATTGTTGGGTGATAGTCATTTTTCTTTTCTCTACCTAGTTTTTCCTCTACTGCCTGGGATGAACTTATGACACTAGTGAATGATTGATTTATAACTTTGAAGCCTGCATTTGATTTATTTTCGGAAATTGAAATTCTTCTTTGTAAACTTTGCAAGTTTTGTTTTTATTTCTTGTCACAAGGATATAATCTCGAGATCTTGGTCCTGAGTGCTTATTTGACAAGGAGTCCTTGTTTTATTTGGAGTTTTGGATTTTTTTTACTTTATGGATTGTTAATTGATTGAGAGACCATTTTTGTTTGTATTTGACATAAGGTTTTCTTATCATTTCATTTTTGTCTACATTGTGAGTTTGATTTGGGAATAGTGTTGAGAATGTGCTAGTTTTCTTGGATTATGTTTTTTTTTCTTCATTACATCTTTGATCTGATTTGAGAAAGAAATAATTGAAGTCATTCTTCCTTTTAGTATTCTTTACAAGAAAATTGTTACATTCAAATATTTGAAAAAAGAGGAAAATTGGAAAATTTAGTAGTTTTTGATTATTTGGAATCTTTTTCATTCAAAAATTGAGAAATTTTGTTTCATAGCTTTTGTTTTCCAAAAAGAGACATCGTCTCCCTACTATAATTAGATTTCATCGAATTAAACGATTGCATATCATATCTTCTTTCATTTTATTGGGTCAAGGTCAAATACATCATCAATTTCATTTTCGTTTCCCTTTGGAGTAAGAAAGAACCTTTAAAATACAGCGAATTTTAAAATTTATTAGCAACTTTTATTTTCTAGAACTTCTCTACACCAACATTAGCTAGGATAGCGCTTTGGAATAGGTTGTAAGGAACACTCTCCAAATCATCAAAACACACAATAGTATCTTGTGATAGGGAGAGTTCAAATCCACTTGCTACATTTTGTCTTGGAAAGCCCTTCTAACACAAGGGTCAATCATGAGGTCGCATTAGGACTGGCAGAGTTACTCACCCTACTTTGTTGGTCTTAGTGTAGAGATTGCGCGTATTATTGGGGGTCACTTGAGAAGAAAATCTTGTGGGGACCTTCTCGAGTTGATTTCAGGCTTAGATACCCTACCTTTGTGCGTGGATCAGATTGATGTTTGTTTCCCCAAGAATCATTGTCGTAATTGGTAACCTTGGTGGCTTATCTCTTTAGAGTCTTTACACGAGTTGACTGTGGAGGGGAAAGTCTTCACGGTACCTGGAATTGACGTTGGCCAAACTCACTCGGGCTCCTTGGAGGGTATACCCACGATTATGTGTGGGAGCTTGCACTAGGGTGTAAGTCCATTAAGTAGGTCGTCAACGTAAATTTTCCACCGGCTTTATCCCAGCCCCTTTGTGTCTTAATTTCACGATGTTGGATTTCATCACCAACTAGTGACTTTGAAATAAGAAGTTGTGTTTGTGTGTTTGATATCTAGATTTTATTAGTGAGTGTTGTTTGTTTCTCTAGTTGGCCATAGATTTGTTTCATTCTTTATTTGGTATGGCCAACATCGGCCCTCACCGTTAACGTAGGATTCAAGGGTTACCTCTGGAAGATACGGAAGAATACACTCCTTTGCTTCCTAACTCACCAGAGGGTTCTCCTAAAGGAGCAGTCAATAACATTATAACCTATGAGATTGGAAGTTCCACTCCTTTGGAGGAATCAATACTTCCTGTAAACTCATTATTGAATATTAGACAAGATCCAATTTTTCTCCAGCTAAATTCATCGGGATAAATTGTTACTGAAGATTATACTAGAATACCTACTGGACATCATGCAGAGTCTGGTGTAGATGACCCACCCATTCAAAGTGAGTCATTTATATCTCTGGTTCATACTGTTGGAAATTTTGATCCTAGCTCTGCCAGTCCTGTTCGTTCTCTTTGGAAAACTTCTTCGAGACAAGATATTTTTGAAAACCTTTAGATCATTTTATTGGCACAACCAGTAATGTTTTCACAGTTTCAAACCAATTGTTGGTTGGTTCTCACTCGGTTCTTCCTCTCCAACTCACTAACTCTGCCATGGTCCCACAAGCTAGGCCTGTTTCTGTCTTAAATGTGGTAATCACTCAACCTCCTATTGGAACACCACTTCCGCTTAGATCAAATCTGTCACCTCCACCTAGGTATAATGCTTTGAATACTTCCATTGTTAATCCTACCCAGAATCCATCCAGAGGATCTAATTGTTTTGTTCCTCCTAGGTACAATGTTGCTAGTAGGTTTTTTCCTACACCTACCCAGGTTCTCTCCGAGGGGCCTAACATTCTTCCTCCACCTTCACCTGGAGGATCTAACCGTCCTATCCCTAGTAGTTCCAATCAATTTCAAGGCGCACGTTATTCTTTCGCTTCTGGTTTTCACATTCCTATTGGAGGTCAACCTCAAGTTGGGGGGAAACCTCAAGTAGGAGACCATAACCCAGTATATGGCCAACATATCCTTGGATTACAATATCAACCTTGGAATTTTCCTTTCCAATTAAATCAACAACCGCCTGGGGGGAAACTTCCTCAAGTTGATTCTTTTGTACCCCCTAATCTCAAGAAACCATATCTAGGTTCTACAAATCCTACCTAGGGTCAAAAATTTTAGACTAATGTTCCTTTCCAAGGAAGATTACCTAATCAACCAACTCATGTTGGCTATTTGACTCAAAATCCTCCACCACCGAATTTGTCAGGACTTTATAACTATCTACAAACTACTTATGGTCCTACTGGTATACCTACGGGACTACCTCCTCAAAACTACCAGTTTCCTCAAGTGACAGTTGTCATTTCTTGCTACTTTGGATTTACCGAATTTATCTAGGATTTTGAATGATCCTATTTTTCATTCTTCTTATTGGCCCGTCATACCTACAAAATTTCCATCAAACATTCCTAAGTTTGATGACCGATCAAGAGATTACCCAAATAATCACGCCATGACATTCCATCTTTGGTGTTCGCCCAATTCCTTTATGGACGACTCTATAAGATTACATCTTTTCCAACGAACTTTTATAGGTTCGGAAACCAAATGGTATATTGAGTTACCACGAGGATTCTTCAATGAATTCAATACCTTAGCTATGGATTTGTTAATGCATTACCAATTGCCAATATGATACGAGACAGGAACTGGAATTTTGAGTTCATCTAAACAATCCTCTTCTACCCACATTTTCGATCATATTCATGAGTGGATGAGGAGAAGACGCTTAATCAAAGTTCCCCTTCCTGATCAACTATTAGCCAAGTTTTTTACCAAATCACTCATTGGTCCTATAGCCTGTGATGTTTCCATGGGTGGTTTTGTCACTAAAGAGTAGGTGATTAGTCATGCACAATATCTAGATCTTGTTTATTCACAAACGAGCACACTATATGACTTGATCCCTGATGCTCCTCGTCCATCTACAAATCCAACCCCAACACCTCTGGTAGCTTCTCATGTTGTTGATGGTGTGATTGGTACTTTTCATTATGAGACTCAGTCTAAACAAGCCATTCATTGCAATCCCAAGTCTACTACTCCTAATGTAAAAAACACTCCTCCTCCGACTCCTTCTCTCGGTAAAACCTCTGACATTAATTCGGTTCAATATACACCTATCGGTAAAAATCAAAATAAAAAGAAAGGGAAGGGTAAGAATAAGGAGGAAAAAAATAATAATCAACAATCTGAGAAACCCAAAACCTAGCTTGTTGATGACAAAGACAAGTGTAAACCTCGTTATCCTTTCCTTATCTGTGGTGAGGATCATTATACGAAGGATTTTCCATGATGTGTTGAGGTTACTAAGTTCCTGCAAGGGACCGAGACACCTCCTACACCCTCCATCTTGTCACAACCGTTTCCTTCTCAGCAACAAGCCCAATTGGTCATTCATGACCAACCTTCTCCCTCTACCACGTCTTATGTACTTATGTGTACTAGTGACTCCAATAAGAATGAAGTTGCATTCGCGACTCGAGCCAAAGATTATTCTCCTTTGAAATAGAAATTTGATGATTCACCACCTCCGTTGGTTCAACCTCCTCCACCAACTTCACCTCCAAACAGTCCTCTTCATCTCGAACGATCGGGCCTAGATACAGTTCTTTGTCCTCCTCCCAAGAGAATTGTTCAAAAAATTTCATTTAATCCTCACGCACGTGATGCCAAAAACTACAATATTGTAGAAGACCTTGCACAATCACCCTTTGTGATGTTGGCTCTCGAAGTCCTTCAAAGTTGTCCTACTCAACGGAAGGCGTTGTTAAAGGATATTGGTGGAATTGATGCTATCGATACAAATTTGATAATATTTGACTTGGAAGATCATATTCCAAGGCTTCCTCCAAAATTAGCGTTTCAGATACAATTTGTTGTGGAAAATAAGAATATTTGTTGAACCATTATTGATGAAGGAGCCTCAACTTGCGTCATGTCCATCACTTGTTGGAAATCCATTGGCTCTCCTACTCTTGCCGAGTCACACAATACTCTCAAGGATTTTAATGGTATAGGGTTTAAAACTTATGGTGTTCTTCCTTCATTGTTTATTATGTTAGAACGTAAAGAAGTTAATGTCAAGGTTGAGGTATTTGATGCACCTCTTGATTACAACCTTGTACTTGGCCGTAGTTGGATTGATTCCATGCGAGCAGTTGTTTCTACTCTTTTTCGTGTGTTACATTTCCCGCACCAAGGAAAAGTCGTTATTTTCAATCAACTGGCCTTCTTTAATTTTGATTCACGTACTAGAAATGTACCTTTCATTGTGAAAACACCTCCCGGTTATGAGAATGTCGGTGTGGGTCTTTTAAAAGATTCATCATTGATGGGTACATTTCCTATTCCACCACCCGATATTCCTCCTCCTTTTTTTACCTCAATTAACATGATATCAACTATGTTAGTGAAACCCCTGAGTCTTATGACCCATGGATAGTACCTAGCTCTAACGACTGTCTTTGTTACGGCGATCGAATGCCTTTGAGTCTGGTAGAATCGTCTTACCAAGCTATTCAATCGATGACTCCTTCTCCTCCTTCGCTCTATGATACATCTCCTGATCCATTTCACATGATATTTCCCACTAATGAGATGATCATGATAGTTATTTCTATGGAATATACTCCATGGGGTGATGGAAATCATCGTTCAATTCTCTTTCTAGAACCTGAGACCATAGAGAGTTATCAACGGATTTCAACTCCGTCTACCATTGTTATTATTTCCTCTATTCCTGAATCAACACACGATGTTTTGTATGAAGGGAACTTCGGTAATATTTCACCTACCATCCCTCTTGATATCTCGATTAAACCCAGAGTTGTGGAAAATGTTCACATCAGTGCCTCATGTTTTGTTGATGAGGTCCGTACTTACAAAGCTCTTTCCCAAGAATTTCGTGACGTTTTTTCCTAGAGTTACGAAGAAATTCCTGGTATTGATCCTGATATTTTTTTACATGAGATTAAGACTTACCTGGACACTAAACTCGTTCGGTAGAGACTTCACCCAGTACACCCATGCAAATTTGTTGCTATTAAGCTCGAAGTTGAAAAAATTCTTAAAGTCGGTTTTGTTTATCCTATGGCCTTCATTGATTGGGTGTCCAATCTTGTTTTGGTTAACACAAAACAAGGCATGATCTGTGTTTGTGTAGATTATAGGGATATCAACAAAGCTTGTCCCGAGGACAATTATCCAACCCCTTTCGCTGACAAGATTGTTGACGATTGTGCCAAGAGTGAAATATTCTTCTTGATGGACGGTTTCTCTAGCTATAATCAAATCAATATTTTACCTGTGGATCAACATAAGACTGCTTTTATTTTCCCTTGGGGAACCTTCGCATACCGAAAACTACCTTTTGGTCTAAAAAATGTTGGTGCGAATTTTTAGCGCGCTATGTCCTATGCTTTTCATGACATTAAGCACATTGTACAACCCTATCTAGACGATCTACCGGCGCATTCTATGCATCATCAAGATCACCCAACACATCTACGGGCCATTTTCTTACGCTTTCGTTATTATCACATACGATTGAATCCACACAAATGTTTTTTTTGTGTGGATTTCGGATGACTTCTTGGTTTTATCGTGTCTATACATGGGATTAGAGTAGACCCCATGAAGGTTGAGGCTATCCTCAATTTACCTCCTCCTTCCACACTATACCAACTCCAAATTTTGCAAGGGAAGGTAAATTTTTTACGTCGATTCATTCCCAACTATGTTGAATTAACGAAAGGATTTACTCAACTTCTTCAGAAAGGTTACAATTTTGTATGGGACGACATTGCCAACCAAGCCATTGGAGCTTTCAAACTCGCCTTGAACCGTACACCACTTTTGTTTCCACCCGATTATAGTTGAGATTATTTCTTGTACTTAGTTGCTTCGGCCTTTACCATTGCTATGGTTCTAGTTCAAGAGGATGATTTGCATGAAGAACATGTTATATACTATTTGATTCGGAGTCTCACAACCACTGAAACCAAATATTTACATGTGGAGAAACTAGACTTGGCATTTGTTCAAGTTGTTCAATGTTTTCGTCCCTACATCTTATTACGCAAAACCATAGTCATTTCTTATTGCAACCCCATGCAACATATCCTTACTTGACAATTGTTGGGGTGCAAGTACTCTAAATGGATAGTTATTCTCCAAGAGTTTGATTTGGAGTTTGAGCTCGCCAAGTCAAAGAAGTCTTTGTTTTTTGCTGAGTTGATATGTGACCTCCCCTCTACTGAAACAAAAACTGTGGCAGAAGATTCCTTACTTGATGAATCTATCTTTCTAATCATTTCTTACAACATATGGTATGGAGACATTATCATTTATCTACAAACCCAAAATTTTCGGCCTGATCTGTCTAGTACAAATCTTCGTCATATTCGGTATCAAGCCCGTCAATACATTATCCTTGGTGATACCCTTTACCTTTGTGGTATTAATTCCATATTTTGATGATGTCTCACCTATGATGAATATGAGAAAGATTTGAATGATTGTCATTCTAGATCATGTGGCGGTCATATGTCTGGGTATGCCACTGCCCAAAATATCTTACGAGCTGGTTATTTCTGGCCCTCATTGTTTAAGGATTGCATTACTTCCGTTCAGAAATGCCACACTTGTCAAACCTACAACAATAAGATTCGATCTCATCCTACTCCCATTCAACCTATAGTTTATGTTGGTCCATTCGCTAAATGGGGCATAGAATTCATGACATGTAACCCTCACTCAACTGGGGGGCATGGATACATCATCGTAGCCATGGATTATTTCACTAAATGGGCTGAGGCGATGCCTACATTTGATAATACTGGGAAAAATGCAACGTTATTCATATTCAATCATATCGTTACTAGATTTGGCGTCCCTCAACCCATCGTCACTAACCATGGTAGTCATTTTCTCAATTTCATGATGTTTGAACTTAACGAGAAGTTGGGTCTTCGACATGAAAACTCAACTCCTTATTATCCATAGGCCAATGACCAGGCTGAAGAAATCAACAAAGTTCTCACTACTATGCTTCGACGGGTGGTAGGAATTCACAAGTCAAGTTGGCACACGATGCTCTTCTCGGCATTATGGGCCTATCAAACATACATTAATTCTGCCACGGGGTTCACACCTTTCCAATTAGTATATGGTATTGAAGCAATTATGTGAATTGAATGTGAAATACCATCTTTGAAACTAGTTGTCGAACTTCTCCCTAACACCTCAGATGAAGAGGAACGTCTCTTGTATTTGATGCAATTAGACGAGACCCTCTATGATTCTACCTTAGTCATTGAAACTGAGAAAAAACGTTTCAAATCTCAATATGACAAGCATGTCAAACCTCATGTATTTTCTGAGGGTGATTTGATTCTCCTTTACTAACAGGATCTTGACTTACTAGGGGCCGGTAAATTCGATCCCATGTGGAAGGGCCCTTATATTGTGAAATGAGTGTTGGAGAAAGGGGATTGTTACACATTATTTTGGTCACCCCAGTGATCCATTGACAACATGTGTTCATGTTCCCAAAAAGAGCCTTTTTTCATGAGGAATGTGACTGAATTTCTCTTCTCAAAAACCCTATTAAGGGAGGTTGTCGCAGGGTGTGACGATGTCCGATCGTCACCCTCTGCTCTAAAGTCGGGCTGCAATGTCTCTATAAGTTGCTCTACAGCAAGGGTGTGATGATGTTAAAAGACTAAGAAAAGGTTAAGTTTCACGAAAGTTCTAGAAGGGGATGTTCTAGAAGGTGAGGTGGCGTCCATATGGTTGGGATCTTACTCACTTCTCTGATTTGGTGGAATCATCCTAATCTCTTCAACCATCTCTCCCTCACATTATATAAAGAGGGATTTCTCATGGAAAAGGTTAAGGTTAGTTAAGGTCAATAAAGGTTGAATAGGCTAAGATTGTATGGAGAGTTATGCATTGGATCATTCTTGAGAGCCTCATTTCAATTCATCAAGTCATTGTATATCTTCTTCATTCAAGATTGGAGAAAGTGTGTGTGTTGGAGCAAAGGGTCATCGAGAGGGGAGCTTGCGACATAAAGGCTTTGGTTGTAATATCCACTTTCATTTTAATATAATATAGTGATATGTTTCTTTCCCATAAAATTTTCTTTGTTTTATTGTATGATTCCTTGATCACATACATAGGTTCTCGTTGAGTATATTATATTGCTTTCGCTTTGGTTGGCTTGTGTTCCCTTGCAAATTCAATATCACAGAAGCACCAGAGCGAAGCTAAGATGACAATGGCAAGAGGAAGAGATATTTAAATGGTATGTTTCCTATCTCTTGTTAGATAGTAAACTCAATGATTAGAACTTAGGGAAAGCGTCATATTCTGTTTTGTTTTGTTCTAGATCTAGGTGGATCTAGGGAGATCTGTTTATGTCTGCATTTACTGATAAGTCCCATAAAAAAATTGGCAACTATACTGGGGAGTTGACCTCCTTGTGATTTTTTTATTTCCATTTTCCTTTATCCTGCCTTCCACTGATGAATTTCATTCTCTGAGTCTGTGGATGATCCATCTGGACTCACTGGGTTTAGAAGTTCAATTAAATTTTTTGTCTTTCTCCCAATTTTTCTTTATGTATAGAGATCGTCGTACTGTGTCCTGGCAATTTCTATGGTGGACGTATCCCACACTGGGTGAACCACGTAAATTTGTGTCTCTATTATATTGTGTGTCTTATGTATTTTATTTCTATATTTATTTTATTTTATTGCTCCACGGTCCTATTTTTCTAACAACATTGTGCCCTGCTAGTAGCCTGTGACGACCTCAACTCGTCGCACTGTGTCCCACACCCAACCTGCGACGACTCCTGTAGAATTTGTTGGAGTGAGTCATTTTACCTTTTACCACCCAGATTTACCTTAGTTTCCTGGGGTGAACTTCTTATTCCCATGTTTGATTGATTCCTGAGTTTAAATCTTGCTTGGGATTGATTTTCAGTGATTGAAATATTTTCTTTGCATTTTACAAGTTTTTTCTTGTGCTCATTGTCACAAGGATATAATCTCAGATCTTGATCTGGGTGCTTGTTTGATAAAGGGTATTCAGTTTGTTTTAAGTTTTGGATTCATTTTTTTTGTCAGATTGGTTGTTGATTAAGAAACACTTTTTTCTTGCCTATGTCAAAAGGTTTTCTTGTCTTCTTATTTTTGTCTATGTTACGAATTTGATTTGAGAATTGTGTTGAGAATGTCTTGATTTTCTTGGATTACATTTTCCTTTCATCGTCACATTTCTGATTTTGTCTTGAAAAGGAAGAACTAAATTCGTTTATTCTTTTAAGTAATCTTTCATAAGGAATTTTTTACATTCAAAAAATTTTATAAAGACAAGAAATTGGAAAATTTGTAGTTCATGATTATTTGGAATTGTGTTCATTCAAGATTAAGGAATTACAATTCATAGATTTTTTTACTTCAAAAGAATACCTTCTCCCTACTGTAACTAGAGTTCATTGAATTGAAAACTTCACATTCATCTCTCTTTGCATTTCATTGGGTCAAGGTCACAACTTCATCAGTTTCATCTTCATCTCCTTTTTTGAGTAAGCAATAGCCTCTAAAATACAGCGTAAATTTAAAATTTATTAGTGACTTTTATTTTCTAGGGATCTTTTTCACCAACATTAGCTAGGATAGTGCTTTGGAATAGGTTGTAAGGCACACTCTCCAAAGCATCAAAACATGCAATAGTATCTTGTGATTGGGAGAGTTCAAATCCAGTTGCCACATTTTGTCCTGGAAAGCCCTTCTAACACAAGGGTCAATCATGAGGTCGCATTAAAACTGGCAGAGTTACTCACCCTGCTTTGTTGGTCTTAGTGTAGAGATTGTTCTTATTATTGGGGGTCACTTGAAGGTATACCCACAATTATGAGTGGAAGCCTTTCGAGTTGATTTCGGGCTAGATATCCTGCCTTTGCGCATGGATCAGACTGTCGATTGTTTCCCCAAGCATCAATGTTGTAGTTGGTAACCTTAGTATCCTATCTCTCTAGGGTATTTACACAAGGTGAATGTGGAGGGGCAAGTCTTCATGGTACCTGGAATCGACGTAGGCCAAACTCACTCAGGCTCCTTGGAGGGTATACCCATGATTATGTGTGGGATCTTGCACCAGGGTGTAAGTTCGTTAAGCAAGTTGTCAACGTAACTTTTCCACCCGCTTATCCCAGCCCCTTCTTGTCTTGATTTCACGACATTGGATTTCATCGACAACTAGTGTCTTTGAAACAAGAAGGTTTGTTTGCTTGGTTTGATTCCTAGATTTTATTAGTAAGTGTTGTTTGTTTTCTCTATTTGGCCATAGATTTTTTTGGTTCTTTACTTGGTTCAGCCAACATTAGCCTTCGTCATTCACGTAGGATGCACGGGCTACCCCCGAAAGATCCAGAAGGTTACCAACCTTTGCTTCCTAACTCACTGGAAGGCTCTCCTCAAGGAGTAGTCAATAACAAAGTAGTTTCTGAAGTTGGAAACACACACTCTTTGGAATGATTTCGAATTGTTTCGGATTCCTTAAAGGATTTCCAACTTCCCCCAAATCCGTTATTGAGTATTATACAAGACGCACGTTTTCTCTGGATGAATTCATCAGGAGAAATTGTTGTTGTTTAAAATACTAGAGTACCTATTGGACCTAATGCTAGGTCTGGAGTAGAGGATCCACTTTTTCATAGTGAATCATTTAGGACCCCAGCTCACACTATTGAAACTTATAATCCTAGTTTCATCCCTTTGACAGTACGTGATATTTACGGTAACCTAGGAGCTAGTCATGATCAAGTTATGGCATCACAAATTCCTGAGACATTTGTTACCTATACGATGCCTTTAGACCATTTTACTGGTACTACCAGTTGTGTCACCATCATTTCAGACCAATTGTTGGTCAGTTCTCACTCGATCCTTCCTCCAGATGGCCCATTCTATTATGGTTCCATGAGCTACCATGGTTTCTACCAGAAATATGGTTTTCACCCAAGATCCAATTGGAACATCACTTCCATATAGACCAAATCCATCACTTCCCCCTTGGTACAGAGCTCTAAATGCTTCCATTCCTATCCCTACGCAGGTTCCATCCAGAGGCTCTGGACTTTTTGTTCCTCCTGGGTATAACGTTGTGTGTCAGTTTGTTCCTACACCTGCCTTGATTCTCTCCAGAGGGCCTTATGTTCCTCCTCCACCTTTGCTAGGAGGATCTCATCATCCAAGCTCTAGTGGCTCCAATCCAGTTGGAGGCACCAGTCTTTCTATCGCTTCTAGTTTCCAGATTCCTGTTGGAGGTCAACCTCAAACTGGGGGGAAACCTCAATTTGTGGGACAACCTCAGATTGGGGCATAACCTCAACTTGGGGGGAAACCTCAAGTTGGATTCCATAACCTGGTTTATGGACAAAATGCACCTGTGTTACAATATCAACCTTGGAATCTTCCTTTCGAAGGAAATCTACAACCTTCTGGGGTAAAACATCCTCAAGTCAATTATTTTGTACCCCGTAACCTCGGTCAACAGTATCCAGCTTCTTTGAAACCGACTTGGGGTCAAAACTTTCAATCTAATGTTACTTTCCAAGGGAACATCCCTAGTCAACCCAACCCTGTGGGATATATGCTTCAAAATCCTCCACAAGTGAATTTGTCATGACTGTCTAATTATTTGCAGACTACTTATGGTCCTACTGGTATACCTACAGGTCTTCCCCCTCAAAATTACAAGTTTCCTCAAGTGAACCGACAGTTTCCTTTCCTAGCCACTTTGGATTTCCCTGACCTGTCTAGGATTTTGAATGATCCTATCTTACATTCTCCTTATTGGCCCGTCATACCAGCCAAGTTACCATCCAAAATTCCTAAATTTGGCAGTCGAGCAGGAGAAGATCTGAATAATCATGTTATGACATTTCATCTATGGTGTTCGTCTAACTCTATGATGGATGAATCCATTCAATTATGACTTTTCCAATGAACTCTCACAGGTTTGGCAACGAAGTGGTACATTGAGTTACTGTGAGGATTATTCAATGACTTTAACACCATATCCATGGAATTTTTGACACATTACCAGTTGTCGATTTGATACGAGACAAGAACTGAAATTTTGAGTTCTTTCCAGAAATCCTCGTCCACTTATATTTCTAGTCACATCCATGAGTGGAGGAGAAGAAGACATTTAATCAAAGTTCCTTTTTCTGGTCAACTATTGGCTGAGTGGTTTACCAAATCACTTATTGGACCTATTACTCATGATGTCACCATGGGTGGTGTTGTCACTGAAGAGAATAAAATTAGTCATGCTCAGTATCTAGATCTTGTTTATTCGCAAACGGGAACACTTTACGATTTGATCCCTGATGCTCCTCGTCCTTCCACAAATACTACCCCAACACCTCCAGTAGCTTCTCATGCTGTTGATGGTGTGATTGGCACCTTTCAGGCTGAGACTCAATCTGCACATGCCAGTCACGCCAATCCCAAATCTAATAATTCTAATGTACAAATTACTTCTGCTCCTACACCTTCCACCGGTAAGACTGCTCAGGTTAATTTTGTTCAATCCACACCTACCGGGAAGAATCAAAATAAAAAGAAAGGGAAGGGTAAGAACAAGGAGGACAATAATAATAAACCACAATTTGATAAATCCAAAACACAAACCATGGATGAGAAAGATAAACATAACTCTCTTTACCCTTGTCTTATTTGTGGTGACAATCATTACACGAAAGATTGTTCGAGACGTGTTGAGGTTACTAAGTTTCTCCAAGGGACCGGAAATCCTCCTACACATGTCGTTTTTTCACAACTTTTCCCTTCTCATAAGCAATCCCAATTGTTCATTCATGACTAAGCTTCTCCTTCTACCTCATATTATGTCCTTATGTGTACTGGTGACTCTAAAAAGAACGAAGTTGCAATCACAACTCGGGCCAAAGACTATTCTCCGTCAAAAGAGAAAGTTGATGATATACCACCTTCGTTGGATCAAACTTCTCCCCCAAATTCACCTCCAAATGGTCCTCTTCATATCGAAAGACCAGGTCTTGATACAGTTCTTCTCCCTCCTCCCATGGGCATTGTTCGAAATTCTACATTCAATCCTCATGCGCATGATGCACAAAACTACAACATTGTAGAAGACCTTGCACAAGCACCCTCTGTGATGTCAGCTCTCGAAGTCCTTCAAAGTTTTCATGCTCAACGAAAGGCATTATTGAAGGCCATTGGTGGAATTGACCCCATGAATACTAATTTAATAATATTTGACTTGGAAGATCACATTCCAAGGCTCCCTCCTCGGTTATCATTTCAGATCCAAGTTATTGTTGAAAACAAGAATATCTTTAGAACCGTCATCGATGATGGATCCTTGACTTGCGTCATGTTTGTTACTTGTTGGAAAGCCATTGGCTCTCCTACCCTCATCAAATCACACAATACACTTAAGGCCTTCAATGGTATAGGTTTTAAACCATACGGTGTTCTTCCTTCATTGTCTATTACGTTAGAAGGTAAATCAGTCAATGTAGAAGTTGAGGTCTTCGATGCACCTCTCGATTATAATCTTCTGCTTGGCCATAGTTGGATCGATTCCATGCACGTAGTTGTGTCTACCATTTTCCTTGTGGTACATTTCCCACACCAAGAAAAGGTCGTTACAGTTGACCAATTGGCCTTCTTTAATTCTGATTCTCGTACTAGCAATGTTCCCTTCATTTCAAAGACACCTCCTTGCTACGAGAATGTCGAAGTGGATCTTCTAAAAGTTTCAACTTTGATGGATACATTTCAAATCCCACCACCCGATATTCCCCCTCCTTTTTTTTCCTCTATTAACATGATATCCACCATTGTTCTTGAAACCCCTAAATCATACGACCCATGGGTAGTACCTAACCCTAGTGATTGTCTTCGTTACGGTGACAAAATGTCTTTAAGCCCGATTGAGTCTGCTTACCAAGATATTCAATCGACAACTCCCTCCTCTTCTCTTTGTGATTCATCTCCTGATATGCTTCACGTGATCTTTCTTACTGATGAGATGATCATGTCAGTCATGTCTATGGAAGACACTCTGTGGGACGATGGGCATCATCGCTCCATTCTCTTCCTCGAACGTGATACCATAGAGAGTTACCAACAGATTTCGACTCTGTAGACTGTTATTTTTATTTCTTCAATTCCTAAGTCACAACATGATGTTCTGTATGAAGGGAACTTGAGTAAAATTTGACCTACCGTCCCTCTCGACATATCCATTAAACCCGAAGTCATGGAGAATTTTCATGTCAGAGCCTCATGTTCTACTGATGAGGTGTCCACTTATAAATCCCTTTTCCAAGAATTTTGTGACGTCTTTGCATGGAGTTATGAAGAAATGTCAGGTATTGATCTCGATATCGTTGTGCATGAGATTAAGACATACCCGGATGCTAAATCTGTTTGGCAGAGACTTCTCCCAGTCCATCCATGTAAGGTCGTTGCTATCAAGATTGAAGTTGAAAAACTTCTTAAAGTTGGCTTTATCTATCCTTTGGCTTTGATTGATTGGGTATCCAATCTAGTTCCAGTGAATAAGAAACAAGGTACCATCCGCGTTTGTGTAGATTATAGGGACATAAATAAGGCTTGTCCTAAGGACAATTACCTGACCCCTTTCATTGACCAGATCGTTGATGACTGCACCGGCAACTGAATCTTCTCTTTAATGGATCGTTTCTCCATCTTTAATCAAATTAATATTTTACCTGTGGACCAACACAAGAGCGCTTTTATTTTCCCTTAGGGAACGTTTGCATACTGGAAATTACCCTTTGGTCTCAAGAATGTTGGCGTGACTTTTCAGCCTGCTATGTCTTATGCTTTCCATGGTATTAAGCACATTGTGCAACCCTATCTTGATGATCTATCGGTGCATTACATGCATCGCCAAGATCACCCGACACATTTAAGGGCCATTTTCGTACGTTGTTGTTATTATTGTATCCAATTAAACCCACACAAAAAAAAAAATGTGTGGAGTCTGGCCGACTTCTTGGTTTTATTGTGTCGATACACAGGATTCGAGTAGACCCTTTGAAGGTTGAGGCTATCCTTAATTTACCTCCCCCTTCCACACTACGCCAACTCCAAAGTTTGCAAGGGAAGGCAAATTTTGTGTCGTTTCATCCCCAATTACACTGAACTGACGAAAGGATTCACTCAGATACTCAAGAAAGGTTACAATTTCGTATCGGACGATACTACAAACAAAGCCTTTGAAGCTTTGAAACTTTACTTAACCCATACACCATTATTGTTTCCCCCTGACTATAGCTGAGATTACTTCCTTTACTTAGTTGCTTCAGACTCTACCACCGCTATGGTCTTAGTCCAAGAGGATGATTTGCATGATGAACATGTGATATACTATTTGAGTTGGAGTCTCATGACTACCGAGACCAAATACCTACATGTGGAGAAACTGGCCTTAGAATTTGTTCAAGTTGTCGAGTGTTTTTGTCATTATATCTTATTACGCAGAACCACTGTTATTTACAATTGAAACCCTATGCAACATATCCTTACCCGACAATTGCTAGGGGGTAATTACTCCAAATGGATAGTGATTCTCTAGGAGTTTGACTTGGAATTCGAACGGGCCAAGTCAAAGAAATCTTTTGTTTTTTCCAAATGGATATGTGACCTTCCCTCCACTGAGACAAAAAATGTGGCAGAGGATTCCTTACCTGGCGAATACCTTTTTATGATTAGTTCTGATAACCTATGGTATGGAGAAATCATTATCTATCTCCAGACTCAAAACTTTTGGCCCAACCTCTATAGTGCAGATCGTTGTCGCATACGCTATCAAGTTCGACAATACATCATTCTCGGTGATACCCTCTATCACCGTGGTATTGAATCCATTTTCTGACGATGTCTCACTTACGATGAAGTCGAGAAATATTTGAATGACTATCACTCCAAAGCATGTGGTGGTCATATGTTTGGGCATGCCACTTCCCAAAAGATCTTACGAGCATGTTATTTTTGGCCTTCTTTGTTTAAGGATTGTTGTTTAGAAATGTCATGCTTGCCAAACTTATAATAAAAATATAAGATCTCATCCTACTCCCTTACATCTTGTAGTTTCTATTCGTCCATTCGCCAAATGGGGCATTGAATTCATGACATGTAACCCTCACTCGGTCAGGGGGCATGGATACATCATTGTAGTTGTGGATTATTTCACTAAATGGGCCGAGGTGATGCCTACATTTGATAACACCAGGAAAACTACAACATTGTTCATATTCAATCATATAATTACTCGGTTTGGTATCCCTCAAGATATCGTTAATGATCACGGTAGTCATTTTCAAAATTTTATGATGTCTGAACTTACTAAAAAGTTGGGTCTTTGCCATGAAAACTCAACCCCCTATTATCCATAGTCCAATGGTCAGATTTAAGAAATTAACAAATTTATCATTACTATGCTTCGACGAATGATAGGAATTCATAAGAAAAAATGGCACACGATGCTTTTCTCAGCACTATGGGCCTATCAGACATCCCTTAAGTCTACCACGGGATTTACACATTTCCAGCTAGTTTATGGTATCGAAGCTATCTTGTCGATTGAATGTGAAATACCGTCTTTGAAACTGGTCGTTGAACTTCTCCCCAATACCTCTACCAAAGAAGAGCGTCTTTTGTATTTTATGCAACTAGACGAAACCTGTCGCGATGTTGCCTTAGTCATTGAAACTCAGAAGAAACATGTTAAAGCCCAATATGACAAATATGTCAAGCCACGTATTTTTTCTGAAGGTGATCTAGTCCTCCTTTACGAGCAGGATCGTGATATGCTAGGGGCCAGTAAATTCGAGGCCATGTGGCGAGGTCCTTACATTGTTAAACGTGAGTTGGAGAAGGGAGATTATGAGCTAGTTGATTATGATGGAATCCCTTTAAGTGAACCCAGAAATGGGATTTACTTAAAGAAGTACTATGCTTAAGTCATTTTTGCATAAGTGCTTGTATTTTAGTGTATAATATTTTTGTATTCTTTTTCGTTGTTTGGTTTCGACCTTCAGTTGCTTAACTTGCGGTGTTCTTGGTTTCCAGATGTCGCTATCTTCGTTACCCTACATTGGCTTCACTGATGGCACTAGTCGCAGTACTCAAAACTTAGCATCTACTGCTTGGGAAATGTATGCACCTACGGATGAATTGATTATTCTACATGGTGTTTTCCTTGGTCGTACAACTAACAATATTGCGGAATACAGTGCAGTCATCGAATTATTGACCAACGTTGTTTCACTTGGAATTAGTCATCTTATTGTACGACTCGATTCGCAGTTAGTAGTCTTACAGTTGAGTAGTGTTTACTTCATTCGAAGTCCTATGTTATTAAGGGTATATTTACAAATTTGCCTCTTGGAGCGTCATTTTAATTACATTGAATATCAACACATTCCTAAATGTCTAAATACATTAACAAGATGTTTTGGCTAATTATGTGTTAGACAGACATTTGATACATTTATAAAATCTAATCACACTTTGTATATAAAACAAGTAATCCGGTAGAAGCCTCATATATATATAACGATAAAAGTTTTACAAAACGTTTTTTTGTCTGAACACCAAAATATCAAAAATATGAAGCACATGGCTTCATATACAATAGAGAATCAAGGATGTTTCTCACTATAACATGCGACTGCCTGTGCTACTCTATGGAGCAGTCGACCAATGGAAGTAGATACGCCCACTGTGTGGAGCTGATAATGCCTCCAGATATCGTCAATGGAGGCATCTGGGATATTCATCATCAACCCCTCCAAGTTTTGTTCTATAGTCTCGTGGTCAATAACAACTACTCCTTCTACGTCGACTCTCTCCCCTTGCCTATGGATGGGGGATGAACCTGGAGGTCGATAAGTTCCCACGTCTGCATCATCAAAGAGCATTTGATTAGTCATTAGATAATGAACATAAAAAACATTTTATATTAAAAATCAAAAAAACATCATAAAAGCAAAATGTCCTTCTTATCTATGTTCCCCCATTGGGAACCCTCAGGAAGAACCAAGTCCATATCACCTCAGAAATCTAAACCGGCATATGCATAGTCATCAACCATAAGCATCTAGGTCCTCAACCAATCAAAGAAAACATCATTATACCTGATAATAGGACCCATCACATGTCGTTCCATGAGGTTGACCCACATCTTCATTCTTGGATCTCATGGGATAGGTATACCCCACTCTACTTGCAAGCGCAAATATGGGACCCTCTCGAGGAAGAAGGACACCAAAATTGAACCATATCCAAACTATTTCAGTGCACCATTCTTGCACTTGGTCAATTGTTTTTTCATGCTTCTGAGAACCTCGTTGCACCAGTTGAAAACTCGAGGCTCCATACATTCTAGCGTATACTGGGAATAGTTATGAAGAGCCATATGGGGAGTTGCACTCCATGCCATGCGTGTGATGGTGTAGAGGATGGTCCGTAGAGGCAAGTCTCGGACGTCTCTTATAGTGACTTTGTCGCAATGATTCTGAGTACCTGGAACACAATGTGCACTGATATAGTGGCTCATAAGCTCTCCACCTCCCCTGCTACCTATAATCGTAACTTGAGACCCACGGTGAGATAGACTGGTCAATAAGTAGATATCCTCGATATCTATCGTAAGAATGTGAGCACCCACACAGAATTCATGTTCGTTCACATCCCACATGTGAACTAGGTATTCAAGTAACCTTAGTTGGGCCCTCATGCCCTCGATCTTAAAGAATTTTAACTGTCCACACTATCGGAGGGCATTTACCATTCTCGGGTCATTCCCGACAATGTAATATTCCTCCTCATGCTCTCTCTCTCGCCATTCCAACATTTCTACTGTGGAAAACCTACAATGGAACATTAAAGAGAAATTAACATCTTCATCTCTTCCCTGGAAAATTTTTATTGGCAAATACATCTCAAAATACTTTTTGAATTGTGCACATTGCAGGCATGGGCGTATGTACAGTGCGGATTCATCAGAGGCTAGCTTTAAGACTTTCTGCAATGACCCTGGTTCGTTGTAGGGCATCCGCGACGACCTTCGCACATAGGTACCCTTGAAAACTTAACTCAAAAAGTCATTTTTAACCAACAAAAAACAAATTTTGATCCATGAAAAGTTGAAAGAGATGAAAATTACCTATTCTGCAAAGACCGTTCGTCAAATGATCAATCGTGCCTTTTGAAATCCACAGTGGAAAATTTAGGTAAATAGGGGGTTTTGGAACAAATTTTGGGTGGAATAATAATGGAATAGTGAAATGAAGTTCTTACCCTTTTTTATTGACTTTTTCACTTTTTTATTTATGTTTTAAATTATTTTATATATTTCACCTAAACCTTAAAGTTCTAACGACATTGCAAGTGTCGATGTTTTGCAGATGAAAGGTCTAGGAGTTAAAACATTGGAGTAAGGATGCGTTTTTGGTCTATTTTTATGTATATGTACAAATTCTTTTAGGGTTTTTCATAAAAAACTTCGAGCTTAGTTTTTGTTCTTTCTCGTGCTCATAAATCAATGATAATGTAACCGAGTATACTTTTATCATTTTTTT
>JASDQU010504190.1:81464-104916 GCA_032191745.1 Picea mariana | reverse complement strand
CCCCTATGACACAACTGGAAATGATTGTGGGAGGTTCACTTTTTTCTCTCCATCAGTATTTGTTTTGATTAGCTATAGGTAGCAAGGTACTTGTTTTTGAGTTTATATTTGGCAGCCAATACCTTCTTTTGGCGTAAAAGACTATTATGTACACTTTTATATTATTATGAATATAAAGAAAAGTTTTCTGTGGAAAAATATAGGAAAAAAAAAATCAAAAAATGACTTTGTATGCCAAATTAGAATACCAAAATTTACAAGTCTATGCAAATATTTTTATCTCTCTAAAGAATATATGACTTTTGTCTCTTTAGAGACAATATACAAAACAATGTATAAAAAAATGGTTTACCACTAAGATAAATTAACATAAAGAATATTTTCTTAAAATAAATTATAATATCTTATGTTAATTTATGTTAGCTCTTGCTTGTAAGGCGGGTGCTCTTTCATTGAGATATCACCCTTTAAAACATTAGAGAAGAGGATTTTCATTGATTTCCATAAATTAACATAAAAATTATTTTCTTAAAATAAATTATAATATCTTATGTTAATTTATTGTAGGGCACGGAGGAATCGAACCACCAACCTCCTGCTTGGAAGGAAGGTGCTCTTCCATTGAGCTAGCACCCTTTAAAACATTAGAGAAGAGTAATTTCATTGATTTCCTTACAATTAAGAAAATAGTCTCCAATCATAGTAATTTAATAATTTCTTTGAAAATGATATTAAAAAGAAGTTTAATAAAACTCCATATTTTTTATATATTTAATATATGATGCAATGATGTTAGCAGTGAAAGTTTAATCTAACCATGCATTAAAACATGTTTATAGGAAAATATTCTACTAGCCAAAGACGAAGGAAACAAGGAAGGAACTCGGTGGACTCTAACAAAATTATGAAATAAATTCACTTTCAATAAATAAAAATATCCAAACAATAAAAGGTAATACAATGGTACCTTTGTACATTATCAAAGGACACTTATGGTTTTAGGCAATCCCTTTAGAGCATAATAGTTGTAAGGACGTCACAAGAGACTGATATTGTAGTTCAAAACAAAAGTATGCATGAATTGGTGTGTCAAAATTCCTTTCCACCTAGTCAATAAAGTGAAGCTACATGGAAAAAAATGGCTTGCCATCCTTTAAATTTTGCAAAATGCACATGTCATCATTCTAGTAAATCTTACCAAATATATCAACTATAAAATCATGTTGTGCCATTAGATTCTACAAACTCAAGAACTTCTATAGCAAGTCCAGACTAACAACCATCCGCTTCAATCTACAAAAATGCTACCCCAAAATTTCCACCTGCAAACTTTAGTTGATAGTTTAGGCACAGAACAATAACAGTAGACAATAAACATCATAGTTTTTTCCAGTTATAACCTTAGAGGTTACTCTCCAAAACTTATTATGGATTTCACGTTTGATAAATTAAAAATGCTACAAGATTCCACATCTTGGATTTCTTCTAAGGCCTTGTGCAGAGGAACCAATAGACAACATTTCTCTACTCAGTGCTTTAAAAGAAAAATATATTAGTTTCTAATGATAAGTAAACAAAACAACATCTTTAATTTCCACGTCAACAAAAAAATAGTCATTCTATAGTCTATTTCTTAAGAGATATTCAATTTGTCAACCTGCGACAAGGAATTCCATTTTGTGTGTTCAAATTTCCCTATTTGTTTTTTCCACACTTCCCTCCCAAATTTCCTGTTAGTGTAATTCCAATAAAAGATAGAAAATTGGACTATTTCCTAAACCAAAATGGGGAATTTTATAAGAGAAATAGTAAAAAATAAAAAATAAATGAATTTTAAATGAGCCCATCCCACCCTACCACAAATCCAAATAAATAATTGCAATCTCAAGTTACAATTTGATCAAGTTGCATATGTTCAATCTAGGCACCCAAAATTGAATGGTCAACATTTTTTATTTGCCCCTTCTATGGTGTTTCTACAAACCAACCTACATTTCCTCTATATTTACCATTTGGTGTAGTTTCTTTACCAGTGTTTGAACCCAAGACAAATCTAGTTCTTCATAATTGTGAGGGTGTCAAATGAGGTCAACTTTTTTAATTTGCTCATATCTTCTCCTAGTCAACTTTACCAGTTGGAGAGCCCCAATCAGATGATGAATTGGGAGTCACGTGAACTCCTAAGTCACAAGAACCGTGACTCTACTTTTCACTCTGGGAAAAAGCAACAACTCTTGAATTTAAGGTTGTAGCCATAGCTGGTGAAAAGAGGGACCCACATGCATTATGATGTTCCACATCCACACAATGAGGTGAAATTCTACGAAGGGATCCCAACCTATATGAGGAATATTGAAAAGTTGATTGCATCAAAGAATGACCAAGGCCCTGAGGTTCTATTGCAACCTATTGCATCTATGTAATTGGCTAAGCAAATGCATGTGAATTTATGGGAGGTAACATATAGTTCAGAGTATGCATATATGCATGGATGGTCTTGTGAGATTTCATTTGGGGACTCATCTATGAAAAGAAGGAAGGTTCAAGGACCACTACACTAGGATATGTTACCTTAAAGGAAAATAAGTCTTCAAGATTCGTTGGAGCAACAATATTAATCCCATGACTTCGTGGATTTTTTGTGAATTTCAAATTTGGAGTGACAATAATGATTCCATGATCTTAAAATAGCTTGTCATTTTGGATTTGTTTAATGTAAATAACATATCCTATATTGGATCTTGGAGGTTTAAATATAGTTAACATTAGCCTTTCCCATAGTTTGAAGTGTCTATAGTTGTTTCAGTCAATGAATAGAACCAAAAAGAAACTTTCTCATCCCTTGGAAGGGTAAACTTATGAGTCTAATGTTACTTGGACTATAAATTTAAGTTATTGATGAGTAATTTTGCATTGATCTCTCAAAGTGTGGGATCTATACCATGAATTGCACCTTAACTCTTTCATTTCACAGTTGCTATTGTTGTTAGTAGGATTATTGTTAAAAAAAATTATTTTTGGTGTGTTTTAACTTTTACCAGTGCTTCCAAATAATTGATGTCAAGATTTTATAATATTTAAAATAAAATTACAATGTACATGATTTATTTTATAGACCTTGCATAAATCAAGAAAAAAAAAATTGTAACAATGACTATGCACAACAAATCTATTGGAAACCAAATTGTGCAAAATAACTCAACCATTATTTGGTCTCATAAAACATCCATTGATTGATTGATATCATGAGTTATACATTTATATGACATCTAGTTATTTTGGCTCAAGATTGATCTCTCAATTGTATTTTCAATCTTAGATTTAGAGCTCAAAACCCATTTCCATAAGAAATCCTCAGGAATTCAAAGGAATATTCACCACAAAAGCAAGAGGATATATTGCAAGCATTCAAATAAATTTCCTCTTACAATAAAACCCAAGTGTAGAAACAGAGCTTTGTGCCCTACAAATGCTTCGAATTCTAAGAAAATTGTGAAAGGATTGCATGAAACCAAACCCCACATTGGAGCTTCTTTCCTTGATTTTTCATTATGATTGAGAGAGCCTTGGGCCCAATTGAATCTATCTTAGGTACATTATGTATATGCACCTTGAAATAACACCCAACAATTCATATTCTTCGAAATTGGACAGGAGTCCCGCTATTCTACCCAACTTGAAACCTTATGATTGCATGCTTGTGCTTATGCCAGAAGGAAAGATAGTGATTGCTATATTTCCTTCCTGCACAAGAAATACAAATCCAACAACAACATTAGTTAAATAACTTTGTATTGCATCATAGACCTTCTTATCTTATTTCAAAGGAAAACAAAGGGTACACACAAAGGAAAAACACTAACAATGGTGATTATTAGGAGAAGGGCGCCCCCAAAGAAATGATTGCATCCTTGTGCTTGTGTTAGAAGGAAATCTAACAACCACAACCACTATATTTTATTCTAACAAAAGAACAAGCTTGATGTTGGTAACAATATCAATGCACTAACCTTTGTTTAGGTGAAATCACCTCCTTGCTTTGTCTAGAGACCAACAAGCATGGCTCGTCACACAGCGGAATCAGAAGTATAGTGAAGGCATAGAATGTTCATATAGCTACATGAGCTTGCGCTAAAAGGGCATGTGGAAAAAGAAAAACCTTGAGCAATGATTGCATACCTGTGTTTTTTCTTAAAGGAAAACTAGAAACCATTAGTTTTCCATCTATGACAAGAACAAATGTAGAGTCCACAACAACATCAGATTTGAATACATTTCTTATTTCATAATCTTGGATCTTATTAGCTTGTTCCAGAGATAATAAATGGGCACAAATAAATCCATAACACTAATCATGGTGATTGTTAGAACAAAAACACCCTTAGAGCATTAATTGCATCAACTTTGAGTGAAAGAGCCTAGGGCCCAGTTGAATCCATCTTAGGTACATTGTGCATATGCACTTTGAAATAACACCCTACAATTCATAAAATCTGAAATTGGATAAAAATACCACTATTATATCTATCTCAAATCCTTGTGGTTGTGATAGAATGAAAGCTAGCAACCGCCTTCTCTACTTCTAGTAAAAGAACAAGTGCAGAGCCATCAATAACATTAGATTTAAATACACTTCTTATTGCATCATTGTGGAACTTATTAGCATGTTATAGAGCCAATAAAAGGGCACATACAAAGGAATGACACTAACCATGGTTCCTTTTAGGACTAAGGCACCCCCGGAGCATTGATTTCATCTTTGTGCTTGTACTAGAAACAAAGGTAGCAACCACTAAATTTCCATCTAGCACAAGCATACGTGCATTGTTGGTGAATACATTAGAACACTAACCTTGGTTAGGGTCAAATTACCTCCTTGCTTTGTCTAGAGACCAACAAGCATGGCTCATCGTGTAAGGGAATCAGAAGTAGAGCTAGGGAAAAATATGTTCATATTGCTACATAGGCTTGTGCTAAGGGCATGTGAAGAGAAAGTAACCTTCAGCAATGGCACATACTTGTTCTTGTTCCTAAAGGAAAGCTAGCGACTGTTAGCTTTCCATCTATGACAAAAACAAATCTAAAGCCCATAACAACATTAGATTTGAATATATTTCTTGTTTCATAATCATGGATCTATGTTAGCTTGTTCCAAAGCCAATACAAGCTTGAGACTCATCTTGAAACCCAACATTCAACACTTAAAAGGCATAGTAGGAGGAACAACTAGGCATTGATATTGCATACAATGGAACAATGATACTATTATTCAAGTCTAATTCTAAGCACTCAATGAGACAACCTGAACCAAAGGCATTGCTTTAATTCAAAGGTGACAAACCCTTATCATTGTCCCTCGAGATCCAAAATCAACACAGCTTCACTTTTTTTAATTTTCCAATGTACGACAATGAGATAGCCAATCATTTAAAATTTGAGGTTATATAATTCACTTGGTTTTAATCATACAATTACAACTCAACACCTAACCAAAAGAAAACAATAGCTACTATACTCACTTGACCAAACAATGAGCATTTGCAAACTAGACTGATACTCAAAGACCAAACTACTAAACAACAAAGTTGAAAGGATTGCCCAACCATTTTATAACAAGCAACCAAAGAATGATTGTCATCTTCTAGGTTGTTTGTTTAACACTCTATGATACATGCCAACAACTAAGGCATCACTTATTTAGACAATTTTAACATATAGAACTAACAAAATGACAATGGATACAAGAGCTAGGCTTCTCTAAAACCATTTAAACTAGCATACTTTATCTATGCTTCTGCAAGCATTAAGCATTAAGATTATGTGATTTTTTTACAACATATAAGAGGACTCAAACTTATACAACATCTAAACATAATTCCCAACAAAAATTCAATGACTTTCTTTTGTTGCATCCATGCAACTTTATCAAATGCCCAATAAATAATTTTCAAACATAATACTATTATTGAACATCTATAAAATTCACAAAGTTGAACAATGAACTTGAGTAGCATGGTTCAAGTGTAAGGTTAAGGTAGCTTTCTTTTGTAGCTCAACATTGGAATGCCAATCAACCATGTCTTCCAAGTCATGAAACCATTATGTCACCATTACAAAGATAGGTTAATTCACATGGTGGGTGTAAATATGTCTTCAAATAGTTGATTACGATGAAAATAAACTTATTATCCCATCAATCAAAACTCAAAATTACCACAAATGTTTTTTTATCATGCCAAGACTTGGGCAATGTTTAAATGTTAGATATTAACTTGCAAAAAGCATTGCAAGCCAATCCAACCTTTTGACTTCATAATAGGGTATATAAATTTCCTTCTTACACATGCACAGGGGCATTTCAAACAACACCATTCCATTATGTAGGAAATATAGAACGCGCTATCTTTCCTGCTTACACAAGCACAAGTGCATTTCGAACATCATTCCACTATGTAGGAAAGCTAGTGCGTAGTAGTTTTCCCTCTTGCACAAGCACATGGGAATTTTGAACAACATCATTCCAATGTTAAGGAAAGATAGCATGTGCTAGTTTTTCTTTTTGCATGGGCACAAGTGCATTTCAAACATCATTCCATTGTGGAGGAAAGCTATTGTGTGGTAGTTTTACTTCTTGCGTAAGTAGAAGCGCATTTCAAGTAACATCATTCCTCTATGGGGGGGAACTAGGGCATGCTATATTTCCTTCTTATACAAGCAAAAACGCATTTTAGACAATATCTTTCCACTGTAGGGGAAAGATAGCACGTACTAGTTTTTCTTCTTACACAAGTAGAAGCGCATATCAAACAACATCATTATACTCTGAGATTCCTTCTTACACAAGCCCAAGCGCATTTCGAACAACGTCATTCTACTATAGGGGAAAGATAGTGTGATAGCTTTCCTTCTTGCACAAGCACAAGTGCATTTCAAACAACATCATTTCACAGTGGTGGAAAACTAACACGTTCTAGTTTTCCTTCTTGCACAAGCACAAATGAATTTCGAACAACATCATTCCACTATGGGGGAAAGCTAGCAGGTGCTAGCTTTCCTTCTTTCACAAACACAAGTGCATTTCAACCAACAACATTTCATTATGGGGGAAAGCTAGTGCATGTTATATTTCTTTCTTGCACAGGAACAAACGCATTTTGAACAACAACATGCCACTGTGGAGGAAATCTAATGCATGCTAGCTTTCCTTATTGCACAAGTACAAACGCATTTTAAACAACAACATTCTATTGTTGAGGAAAGCTAGCGCATGTTATATTCCTTCATGCACAAGAACAAGTGCATTTCAAACAACATAATTCCATTGTGGAGGAAATCTAATGCGTGTTAGCTTTCCATCTTACACAAGCACAAGCACATTTCAAACAACATCATTCCACTGTGGAGGTAGGCAAGATCGTGCTAGCTTTTCATGTTGCACAAGCACAAGTGCATTTTGAATATCATTCCACTGTAGGAAAGCTAGCGCGTGCTATTTTTCCATATTGCACAATCACAAGTGCATTTTGAAAAACATCTTTCCACTATAGAGGAAAGCTAACATGTGCTAGATTTCCTTCTTGTACAAGCACAAGGGCATTTTGAACAACATCATTCCACTTTGCATAAAGCTAACACATACTAGCTTTGAACATCATTCTACTTTGGAAGAAAGTTAGTGCATGCTAACTTTCCTTCTTGCACAAGCACAAGCACATTTCAAATAACATCATTCCACCGTGGAGTAAAGCTAGAATGTGCTAGCTTTCCTTCTTGCACAAACACAATTGCATTTTGAACATCATTCCATGGTGGAGGAAAGATAGTGCATGCTAGCTTTCCTTCTTGCACATGCACAAGCGTATTTCAAACAACAACATTCCATTGTGGAGGAAAGCTAACGTCTGCTAGTTTTCCTTCTTGTAAAAGCACAAGCGCATTTCGAACAACAACATTCCATTGTGGAGGAAAGCTAGAGTGTGTTAGTTTTCCTTCTTGCACAAACACAAGTGCATTTCAAACAACATTCCACTTTGGAAGAAAGTTATTGCATGCTAGGTTTCCTTCTTGCAATGACACAAATGGATTTCGAACAACAACATACCATTGTGGAGAAAAACTAGAGCATGCTAAGTTTCCTTATTGCACAAGCACAAGCACATTTTAAACAACAACATTCCACTGTGTAGGAAAGGTAATATGCTCTAGTTTTCCTACTTACACAAACACAAGCGCATTTTGAACAACATTGTTCCAATGTGGAGGAAAGATTTCCCTCTTGCACAAGCACGAGCTCATCTCGAACACCATCATCCCACTATGGGGGAAATCTACTACGTGCTATATTTCTCTCTTGCACAAGTACGAGTGCATCTCAGACAATATCACCCCACCATGGGGGAAAGCTAATGCATGGTCACTTTTTCTCTTGCACAAGCACAAGCGCATTTCGGAAAACATCATTCCACCATGGGGGGAAGCTAGCGCGTGTTGGCTTTCCCTCTTGCACAAGCACAAGCTCATATTGAACAATGTCATTCCACCGAGGGAATGCTAGCTTTCCCTCTTGCACAAGCACAAGTGAATCTCAAACAACATCATCCCACCTTGAGGGAAAGCTAGCACATGCCATATTTCCCTCTTGCACAAGCAGGAACACATCTCAAACAACATCATACCACCGTGGGGGTAAAATATCACGTGCTAGATTTATCTCTTGCATAAGAAGGAGCACATATTGAACAACATCATCCCACCATGGGGGAAAGCTAGTGCATTTTATCTTTCCCTCTTTCACAAACAAGAGCGCATCTCGAACAACATCATCCCATTGGTAGGGAAAGATAGTGCATGTTAGATTTCTCTCTTGCACAAGCACGATCACATCTCGAACAACATCATACATGTAACGCCCTAGGATTTTTGTCGAGTGAGCACTCTCCTTCCACGAGCCAATATGACGAGTTGGGTGAGCTAGAGGGTGCCCAGACTCTTTATAGGAGAGTTCAGATATTCGGGCATTGTTGTGCCAAAGATGACTTGCCAAGACTTGACTTGCAATGGAGGGTGTTGACCGAAGTGGAAAGTTGGGTGGGTGCCCCATGGAAGCCATGGGTTCCCTCACCAAAAGATGAAGAGTTGGACGATGGGTGTTCTATCAGCATGAGTGCCCAACCGACATAAAGTTGGACCAAAGGATTGCAGAAGTTCCACACCTTGGGTGCATTCCAAGGGGAGTTGATGAAAGGAACGTGTGATGGATGCAAACCAAGGAAGACTTGCACCAAATGCTAAGCGAAGTGGTTGGACAACGAATGGATGTGAAAAATACTTGGGCACCCAAAACCAAAAATGAGGGAGTCTTCCAAGGAAGATCATGCCCAGGAAAAGGGAGCGTGCCCTTTAGCAAGTCAACTTAGAAATGTTAAGTGGAAAAAACAACCAAAAGGGGTGCATTGGCTCAATGACGAAGGGGTGCTTTACTTGGAAAGGGCATGCGCCTATATAACCAAGTGAGTGAATCATTTGGAAAATTATCCAAGAGATCCAAGAAGTCAGATCTCAAAGAGAAGTATGAACCTATGAAAGAGAAGGTGCACATAGGCAAAGGTTGGCAAGAGACGGAATTTCATAATCGCAGGTTGAGAGTTATGTGACAACAACCAAGAAGGAGTGGTGAGTTGCTCCCCAAGGAGCCAAGTAGACCCTAGAGGATAACTTGGGTTTCCTTGAGGAGGAAAAACTGAAGAGCAGGTATGAGCAAGTCTTTCTTGAAGGGATTTGTTGGAACAAACAAACTATGGTTGAGAAAGGGGGGTCGCACCAATCTGAGGAAAAGGAAAATTTTGAACTGAGGAAAGGGGATGGACGAACTTGGATAGAATCGCAAGAACTTTTGATAGATGAGGTGACAAAGGAAGGTCGCACAAGGGAGCAACTCGTTGAAGAAAGATTTGTTTGGTTTTCGTTCAAGGTTTTGTGTAACAAAGTGAAAGATCTCCTTCTTTAAAATTTCTTGTGTGGCACAGTTTTTTGGCTTGTCACATTTTTGTTTTGTTCATAAAGAAGTCTTTCATGTGTTGGGTCGATTTGGCCGCCCATACATATGTTTTTGTTGTTTTGTATGAATGGTTCTTATTTACTGTTGAAATAATTCTAAGTAAGAAAAACATAGACATAAATAATAACAAACAAAACTAAGTGAAGGTGTATCCCAGGGAGAAATTCGGTGTGGTCTTGCCACTGAACGAAATATTTTGGTGTTGCAGGGTGACTGGGAGCATTGGGTGTTTCAGCCACCCAACCGCAGGTTTTCTAGACCCATGACAATCCCATTGTGGGGGAAATCTAGTGCATCCTAGTTTTCCTTCTTACACAAGTGCATCTCAAACAACATCATTCCACCATGGGGGGAAGCTAGCGAGTGTTACCTTCTTGCACAAGTGCATCTCAAACAAAATCATTCCACCATGGGGGGAAGCTAGTGAGTGATACCTTCCCTATTTCATAAGCACAAGCACATCTTGATCAACATCATTTCTCCATGGGAGAAAGATAGTGCATTCTAGATTTCCCTCTTACACAAGCACAAGAGCATAGCGAAAAACATCATTCCACCATGGGGGAAAGCTAGCGCATGCTAGCTTTACCTCTTGCACAAGAACAAGCACATATCGAACAACATCATCCCAATGTGGGGGAAAGATAGCACATTCTAACTTTCTCTCTTGTGCAAGCAGTAGCGCATCTTGAACAACATCATCCCACCAGTGGGGAATGCTAGCATGTGCTAGCTTTCCCTCTTGCACAAGAACGAGCACATCTCGAACAACATCATCCCACTGTGAAGGAAATCTAGAACGTGCTAGTTTCCCCTCTTGCACAAGCATGAGCACATATCGAACAACATCATCCCACCATGGGGGATGCTATCTTTACCTCTTGCATAATCACAAGCATGAGTTTATCTTGGACAACATCAACCCACCATGGGATAAATCTAGCACATGTTATCTTTCTCTCTTGCACAAGAACGAACTCATCTCAGACAACTTCAACCCACTGTCTAGGAAAGCTAGTGTGTGCTATCTTTCCCCCTTGAACAAGAATGATCCCATCTCTAACAACATCATGCCACCATGGCAGAAAGCTAGTGCATGATAGCTTTCCCCCTTGTACAAGTAGGATGTCATCTTGGACAACATCATGCCCCCGGGCGAGAAATCTTAGCACATGCTAGCTTTCCCCCTTGCACAAGAAGGAGCTCATCTCGAACAACGTCATCCCACCGTGTGGGAAAGCTAGTGCATGTTATCTTTCCCCCTTGCACAAGCAGAAGATCATCTCAGACAGCATCATCCCACCATGGGGGAAAGCTAGTGCGTGTTATCTTTCCCCCTTGCATAAGCAGGAGCTCATCTCGGACAACAATATCCCACCATGGGGGAAAGTTAGAGCATGATATCTTTACCCCTTGCACAAGTGCAAGCTTATCTCGAACAATAATATCCCATCGCGGGGGAAAGATAGTGCATGCTAGTTTTCCCTCTTGCACAAGCATGAGCTCACCTTGGACAACAACATCCCACCCTGGGGGAAAGCTAGTGCATGTTATCTTTCCCTCTTGCACAAGCACGAGCTCATCTCGGACAACATCATTCCACCATGGCGGAAATTTAGCACATGCTAGCTTTCCCTCTTGCACAAGCACGAGCTCATCTCAGACAACATCATCCCACTATGGGGGAAAGCTAGCACATGCTAGCTTTCCCCCTTCCACATGTAAGAGCTCATCTTGGACAACATCATCTCATTGTGTGGGAAATCTAGTGCATGTTAGATTTCCCCCTTGCACAAGCAAGAGCTCATCTCAGACAACATAATGCCATGTCTGGGAAATCTAGCGCGTGATAGCTTTCCCCCTTGCACAAGAAAGAGCTCATCTCTGACAATATTATGCCACCATGTGGGAAGGCTAGCGTGTGATAGCTTTCCCCATTGCACAAGAAGGAGCCCATCTCAGACAACATCATCCCACCATGGGAGAAAGTTAGCGCATGTTATATTTCCCCCTTGCACAAGAAGGAGATCATCTCGGAAAACATCATCCCACTGTGAGGGAAAGCTACCCTTTGCACAAGTAGAATTTCATCTCAAACAACATCATCCCATAGTGGGGGAAAGCTAACGTTTGCTAGCTTTTCCCCTTGTACAAGTAGGAGCTCATCTCATACAACATCATCCCACCATGGGGTAAAGCTAGCGCATTCAAGCTTTCCCCCTTGTACAAGTATGAACTCATCTCAGGCAACATCATCCCACCATGGGGGAAAGCTAGCATGTGAGAGATTTACCCCTTGCACAAGTTGGATTTCATCTCGGACAACATCATCCCACCATGGGGGAAATCTAGTGCGCCTTGCACAAGCAGAAGCTCATCTCGGACAACATCATCCCACTCTGAGGGACTTGCACAAGTAGGAGTTCATCTCCAACATCATCCCACCATGGGGGAAAGCGAGTGCATGCTAGATTTCCCACTTGCACAAGCAATATTTCATCTCGAACAACACCATCCCACCATGGGGGAAATTCATCACATGCTAGATTTCCCCCTTGCACAAGCACAACCTCATCTCGAACAACATCATCCCACTGTGAGGGAAAGTTAGTGCATGCTAGCTTTCCCCCTTGCAAAAGCACAGGCTCATATTAGACAATATCATCCCACCGCGGGGGAAAGCTATCATGTGCTAGCTTCCCCCTTTGCACAAGCAAGAGATTGTCTTGAACAACATTATCCCATTGTGGGTGAAAGCTAACGTGTGCTAGCTTTTCCCTTTGCGCAAGCACGAGCGCATCTCAAACAACATCATCCCACCATGGGGGAAAGCTAGCACGTGTTATCTTTCCTCTTTTCACAAGCACAAGTGCATCTCAGACAACAACATGCCACCATGGGGAAAAGCTAGCGCGTTCTAGCTTTCCCTCTTGCACAAGCACGAGCTCATCTCAGGAAACAATATCCCATCGTGGGGGAAATCTAGTGCGTGCTAGATTTTCCCATTGCACAAGCACAACCTCATCTCGAACAACATCATCCCACCATGAGGGAAATCTATCACATGCTAGCTTTCCCCCTTGCACAAGCATGGACTCATCTCAGATAATATCATCCCACCGCGAGGGAAAGCTATCATGTGCTAGCTTCCCCATTTGCACAAGAAAGAGCTTATCTCGAACAACATCATCCCACCGTGGGTGAAAGCTAGCGTGTGCTAGCTTTTCCCTTTGCACAAGCATGAGCGCATCTCAGAAAACATCCCACCATGGGGGAAAGCTAGCACATGCTAGCTTTCCCCTTTGCACAAGTACAAACGCATCTCAGACAACAACATGCCACCATGGGTGAAAGCTAGCGCGTGCTAGCTTTCCCTCTTGCACAAGCATGAGCTCATCTCAGGAAACAATATCCCATCGTGGGGGAAAGGTAGTCTGTGCTATATTTCCCTCTTGTGCAAGAACGAGCTCATCTTGGACAACAATATCCCATCGTGGGGGAAAGCTACCTTTCTCCCTTTCACAAGCGTAAGCTCATCTCGGACAACAATATCCTACCATGGGAGAAACCTAGCGCGTGCTATCTTTCCCTCTTGCACAAGCACAAGCTCATCTCAAACAACAATATCCCATAGTGGGGGAAAGCTAGCACATACTAGATTTCCCTCTTGCACAAGCGCAAGCTCAACTCAGAAAACAAAATCCCACCGTGGGGGAAATCTAATGCATGGTAGTTTTCCCTCTTGCACAAGTGTGAGCTCATCTCCGATAGCATCATCCCACTGTGGGGGAAAACTAGTGCGTGTGAGATTTTCGTCTTGCACAAGCGTGAGCTCATGTCAAACAACATCATCCCATTGTGGGATAAATCTAGCACGTGCGCTTCCCCCTTGCACAAGAAGGATCTTATCTCAAACAACATCATCAGACATCATCATCCCATCATGGGGAAAAACTAGCACGTGCTAGATTTCCCCCTTGCACAAACAAGAAATCATCTCGGACAACATCATGCCATCGTGTGGGAAAGCTAGCGCGTGCTAGCTTTCCCCCTTGCACAAGTAGGGGCTCATCTTGGACAACATCATGCCACCATGTGGGAAAGCTAACGCGTGTTAGCTTTCCCCCTTACATAAGAAGAATCTCATCTTGGATAACATCATGCCATTGTGGTGGAAATCTCACGTGTTCTATCTTTCCCCCTTGCACAAGCAGTAGCTCATCTCGGACAACATCATCTCACCATGGAGGAAAGCTAGCGCGTGCTAGCTTTCCCCCTTCCAAAGGTAGGAGCTCATCTCGAAAAACATCATCCCACTGTGGGGGAAAGCTAGCCTATTCTATCGTTCCCCCTTACACAAGCAAGATCTCATCTTGGAGAACATCATCCCACCGTGGGGGAAAGCTAGCACGTGCTAGCTTTCCCCCTTCCACAAGGAGGAGCTCATCTCAGACAATATCATCTCACCCTGGGGGAAATCTAGCGCATGCTATCTTTCCCCCTTGCACAAGCAAGAGCTCATATGGGACAACATCTTCCCACCATGGGGGAGAGCTAGCACATGCTATCTTTCCCTCTTTCACAAGCAAGAGGTCATCTTGGACAGCATCATCCCACCGTGGGGGAAAGCTAGCGCATGCTAGCTTTCTCCCTTGCACAAGGAGGAACTCATCTCAGGAAACATGATCCCACCAAGGGGGAAATCTAGCTCGTGCTAGCTTTCCCCCTTGCACAAACATGAGCTCATCTTGGACAACATCATCCCACAGTGGGGGAAACTTAGCATGTGCTAGCTTTCCCCCTTACACAAGTAGGAGCTCATCTTGGACAACATCATCCCACCATGGAGGAAGGCTAGTGTGTGCAAGCTTTCCCCCTTACACAAGCACAGGCTCATCTCGGAAAACAACATCCCACTGTTGGGGAAAGTTAGCTTTACCCCTTGCACAAGAACAGGCTCTTCTTAGACAACATCAACACACCATGGGGGAAAGCTAACGCATGCTAGTTTTCCCCCTTGGACAAGCATGAGCTCATCTCGTACAACATCTTCCCACCGTGGGAGAAAGCTAGTATTTTCTAGCTTTCCCCCTTGCACAAGCCCGAGGTCATCTCGGACAACATCATCCCACCATGGGGGAATGCTAGCGTGTGCTATATTTTCCCCTTGCACAAGCATGAGCTCATCTCGAACAACCTCATCCCACTATGAGGGAAAGCTAGTGCATGCTAGCTTTCCCCCCTTGCACGAGCAGGAGCTCATCTCGGACAACATCATCCCATCGTTGGGGAAAGATAACATGTGTTATTAGATATTAGAAATCACTGAGTTTGTGTTTTGAGACATTGTTATTAGATTTCCTAGCTATGAGCATAGAATCACGCCCATTATCTTTTATAGTTTTGCAACTCCACGAATTGATAATTATTTATCAAAAATACTGCAGAAAAGTTCAAACGAATAGTAGTCCCATTAGAAATAGTCAATATGAGATCATTTTAGTGATTCAGAACTCTAAGAACAAGTGGCATGTTGTATCAACAAATACAGAATCAGTCTCCTTTTGTGTGTCATGAATTACACCTTCTCATAAAAAAAAACAGTAGCCTTTATTCAAATATTTGAAATCTAATTCCTTATGAATAGTTGAGGCTCGCATTTAATATTGCAATCATCAAAAATCCCACAAAAGGAGTTGGGCGAGTATATAAGAACTGTTAAGCCAAACAATTTTGGATTAGGACACAACAATATCAAAGGATTTGGGCAAGGCATATAAGAATAAAGAAATATTTTCAATGTTCCACACAGTTTCAGGGGCACAATGACATGGGACTTGGGGACGCATCTTAGTGATGTGTGGAGAGACCCCCGTAATTTTAGAGGACATCACAGGAGACAATGGGATCCCCAACATAGGGAACCCTACCCTAAATATTAAATATATAAAAATTCAACAAATTTTTAACATAAAAAAAAAATAATAAATATTTTTTATGCATAATTAATCACATTTATACAATTAAAGCAGCAACATCCATGATCCAATTGCCAATGATACAATTTGAAAATTGGTATTCAAAATAGCAGAATCATTGTATTTCTCATTGTAAAATAATCAATGTTTGAATCAAACCGAAATACAATGATACAATCATATAATCACATCCATCATTAAGTAGTAAAAAGTCAAGAATGTTATTAAAAAAGACAATACAAATATAAAATGGAACAAGGCTCGAGCCACTAGTCATACTCAATCAGTTTATTCTTGGTCCTCTGCATCTATGTGCCATGGGAAAATATCAACATCACCTATGGGAATGTGAAGAAAACCATCCACTAATTGATAAATCAATATGATGGGGTGATCGATCTAGTAAGGGAAAGGGTTTTGTGTGTGGTGTCGAGCTCGCTTCTTTTGCCTAGGGGTGCAGGATCACATAGAACCTACCTAGTTCTAGGATAGCCCAGAGGTTCTTTATAATTCTATGATGAACAATTTTGTGTCTTTAAAGAAAATATTGGCAAGAGATCAAACAATTATTTGGAGTTGATGGAATTAAAGCTACTTCTGAAACTGGCAGGGGAATGTGGGATTTCTCAATTGCAAATCTATGGGGACACAAAGGTGATTATAAATTGGATAAAGGGAAGCTACATGCTTGGGAATTTGCTTTTGTCTCCAACTCTGGAAACTGTAAAAGGTGGGCCAAGTTTGTTTTCCAATATATCTTTCCATCATATACATCGAGAGATAAATGCTCAGGCTGGTGATCACTCAAAGGTTGGATTGTTATGAGTGTCAATTATGTCTTAATTACAAAGTTCCAAGGAAGTATCAAACAGACTTATACTCAAATGCAAGCAGATGTCTAAAATGTCTTTTCAAAAAGCGTTGTATTAAGTACAATTCAAGAGCCTCTAGAGATGTTATTGCTGAAATATATATTCCAAAGATATTTTATTAGGTCCTAATGAATTTCAGAGGTTGTTGTAATAGGTGGAATCCTATAGGTATTTGTTATTTGAAATTTTATGGATATGTAGACTATTTTTTTGAAGTGCAGGTTTGTTGAATCAAGTGAAATCCTGTAGGTTTCTCCTTCCTATTGGTTTGTTTAGGAGATTGTTGTTGTTGACTTGAACCACCAAGTCACCTAAATTCCCTTCAAAGAACTCATCGCAACTCTTTTACGAAATGAAAGAACTTAAAACAACCATACCTTGTCCAATGGCACTTGGCTACACCCATGGTTCAAGTCAATTGTCTTGGACCCACACTTGCCCGAGCCACAATACAATAAAGGTTTTCAATGTTGCATTGCCTTATTCTTGTAAAATACCTTCYTAAATTTATTTGGAAGGTGATATCTCTGACTCTAGTTTGATCATATAGAATGTTGGAGTTATTTTTTCTCATATACTTGAATTGCAAGCAACTTTGTTTTGGAGGTTTCTAGGTTCCAAGAAAGTTTTTGTAATGTTTCATTCTTTTGTAAGACTACCAATTTAGAAGCTTTGCATAATTTCTTGACGTTCTCCTGGAACACTATTTACAAGTCAAGATCTTGAAGAGGGGGCATTGAACAATGAGTTTCAGGATTTGAGCGGAATAATGAAGGATTGAAATTGGATTGTTACAGGTTGGTGCAGGATAATCAGGGGGAGTATTAGAACAAAATTATTGGAACTTTGATTAGTTTTTCAAGCATTTCCTTCAAATTTTGAGCCAGGTATGCATCTAGTGTTTATATGGTAGAAGATTTATTGTTAAAAAGGGAACACCTATCTTTGAAAGGGAATCAGTTGATCAATTTCCTATTGGGGTTAAAAGCTAAGAAACAACTTCAAAGTTCAGAGCTGCTTCTTTTGTGATTAAAAGAATATTTGCTGATGGGAAAACTAAGTTCAGCTTCAATGACACTTTCTTGTATTGGTTGTTTATATTTCTTTGTTGGATCATCCTAGAGGAGATTAACCATATGTTATGGCTTGACTTTGAAGTATAGCAATCTGTCAATCAATGCACGTATTTTTTTAAGTTGAGTGTTCTTTAGAGATTCCACCTTTTGTGTAATTCCATTGTTATTGGTATTTTTTCTGCAAAGATATAAGGGGTGTTTCTTGAGAGGGATTTATAGTCCACTTTGTGCAGATTTTCATGGCCCACAACTTGAAAATTTGGACAGTAGGTCTGTCCTTGTTGAATAGTGGTTGAGCATTGACTACTATTTGCACTATGAAAAAATATTTTTCACCTTAACTTTCATTGAACAAGCCTAAGAGAAACCTATTATCAAGTCAAGTTTGAGACTTGGAAGACGTAATTTCAACAGTCTTTTTAATATTCATCACATTTGGAAGCAGATGTTACCAACAATATTTTTCCTAGAACATTTTTTAGGACCTTAATCTAACTGGAAGAAGCCTTCGATTTGATTATGTCTCGAGAAAGTTTTTCTAATGTCCCTAGATAAATTTTTGAGAATTATCTCAGTTATTGTGTGGACATTCCGACAAACACCTTGTTGTTTCAGGTTTCTTGGATATTGTTCACTTGCAGAAAGTGTATGACAGCTTATTGTTCACCCTTTAACTATTTTGCATCCACGGGATTATACAACAAACAAAAATAACAATTCCAGTTCTCTTATGATTTACTATTCAGTACCCACACATGGAAACTCAAACATTATCACTGTACTAACTATTTGCAACAGTCTTTAAACAATAAATAATCATCAAATATACATTAGTCAACTGATGAAGAACCTATTGTTTATTTATGCTTGTAGTCATTACATTAAGGAAAAGAATGATTTGTAGATAGCTATCAAAGTGCTCACATTCCCAGCAATTCGAAATCTACCATATATGCTCCCCCAGATGCAAGAAGAATGCGACCAGATAAAGGAAAGTCGCCTCCACTGATAAAAGGGTTGACCCACTCTCTAAGATGTGTTCCAATAGATTGACTCGGCTCTCCCACAATGTGAAGATTGTGCCCAGTTCTGATGTGTGCTCCCTCAGCAAGGAAATGCCATGTGTTTAACTTAATATTCATTCCAGAAGTGAGAAGATTTGAGCTGGGGCATAAACTTGGTCTCTCCAAATAGTAAGGCACCCAAAATCAGCACCATATACTCAGAAATTCACCTTCCATAAACCCCCAACTCGTACTCAAGAGAAATCTGACCTCCTATCACAAGGGACGCTACCCACAGCCCACAAAAATGGATTCACAAGGAAACTCGACCTCCACAAGGCATAAATCGCCCTCATACTTAGTAAAACTCAGCCAACATAGAGAAATTTGCCCCAATGAAGAACCCTAGCCGCCTCAAGCAAACAAATCAATCTCTATTATTCGCCCCAATGAATAACCCTAGCCGCCTCAAGCAAATAAATTAATCTTTGTTATGTTCAATATGTTGGCTACCAAAAGATGGAAACTCAACCCCACTAAAGCCCAGATTAAATCTGTGTGATACCTTCCAAAAATGATTAACTATGGTGTCACCACCAAAGCCATTCTTTGAAAATTCCTCCTAACCATTCTCCCAAGGGTTTACCACGATTTCCCTTTAAAATAAAAAAAGGTCTCTTATTTTTTAAAACTATAAAAAAAAAAATTACAAAATGAATTAAACATTGACATCTCTATTTACCTATTAAAAAATAAAAAATCATTTATAAAATTTACTAGATAAAAAGTCTCTTAATTCATTTTTACTTAATTGTCATTTTTAACTTTAATTTTATAATGTTTTTGGGTGGTATGGAGGTTAAAGTTTTGACCCTTGTCCAGTTACCCTTTTTAACTTTGATCTATAAAATGTTTTTGGGTGGTCAAAAGGGTCAATGTTTTGACCATTTTCAAATTATTGTTTTTCCTCCAATTCCACTTGTCAATCTTCTAGCAACCTCCCTCAATGTTTTGACCATTTTCCAAGATACCAGATCTTTTTCATTTGTGTTCTTTGGTAAGGTCTTAATAATGTGGAAGAATCAAGAATAACCAAAAATGTCCATGGTGCCATAAATTCTACCTATTTTTCTATGATTCCTCAAAGGGGCAAGCCGAAATCGTTCATGGATTTTAGACCCATTGCGTTATGTAATATGACGTACAAAATTATGACGAAAATCATAGCTCTTAGGATCAAACCTTCCTTGGCTGAGATGGTCACAAAAGAACAATTTTCATTTCTCCCAAACAGGGAAATTATGGAGTTATTGGAATAGCACAGGAATGTTTGCATTCAATAAAAACAAAAAAAAGAAATGCTCTTATTCTTAAAATGGATTTAATCAAAGCATATGATCGGGTTGACTGAGGCTTTTGTGCATGTTACTGCTTCAAATTGGATTACCCCTTCAGGTGACAAAGTGGATAATGGCATGTGTATCTACAGTGAAATGTGTTATCTTAGTTAATGGTAAACCAACTCCTTTCTTTTCATGTGGAAGAGGGATAAGAAAGGGTTTCCCATTGTATTTTGAGACATTGATATTATATTTCCTAGCTATGAGCATAGAATCACGCCCATTATCTTTTATAGTTCTGAAACTCCACAAATTGATAATTATTTATCAAAAATACTGCAGAAAAGTTAAAACGAATAGTAGTCCCATTAGAAATAGTCAATATGAGATCATTTTAGTGCTTCAGAACTCTAAGAACAAGTGGCACGTTGTATCAAAAAATACAGAATCTGTCTCCTTTTGTGTGTCATGAATTACACCTTCTCATAAATAAATATAGTAGCCTTTATTCAAATATTTGAAATCGAATTCCTTATAAATAGTTGAGGTTCGCATTTAATCTTGCAATCATCAAAACTCCCACAAAAGGAGTTGGGTGAGTATATAAGAACTGTTAAGACAACCAATTTTGCAATAGGACACAACAATATCAAAGAAGTTGGGCAAGGCATATAAGAATGAAGAAATATTTTCAATGTTACACAGAGTTTCAAGGGCACAGTGGCATGGGACTTGGGGATGCATTTTAGTGATGTGTGGAGAGACCCTGTAATTTTAGAGGACATCACAGGAGACAATGGGGTCCCCAACATAGGGGAAACTACCCTAAATATTAAATATATAAAAATTCAGCAAATTTTTAACATAAAAAAATAATAAATCTTTTTTATGCATAATTAATCACATTTATACAATTAAAGCAGCAACATCCATGATCCAATTGCCAATAATACAATTTGAAAATTGGTATTCAAAATAGCAGAATCATTGTATTTCTCATTGTAAAATAATCAATCTCTGAATCAAATCGAAATACAATGATACAATCATATAATCACATCCATCATTAAGTAGTAAAAAGTCAGGAATGTTATTAAAAAAGACAATACAAATATAAAATGGAACAAGGCTCGAGCCACTAGTCATACTCAATCCATTTATTCTTGGTCCTCTGCATCTATGTGCCATGGGAAAATATCAACATCACGTATGGGAATGTGAAGAAAAACATCCACTAATTGATAAATAAATATGATGGGGTGATGGATCTAGTAACGGAAAGGGTTCTGTGTGTGGTGTCGAACTCGCTTCTTTTGCCTAGGGGTGCAGGATCACATAGAACCTACCTAGTTCCAGGATAGCCCAGAGGTTCTTTATAATTCTATGATGAACAATTTTTTGTATTTAAAGAAAAGATTGACAAGGGATCAAACAATTATTTGGAATTGATGGAATTAAAGCTACTTCTGAAGCTGGCAGAGGAATGTGGGATTTCTTAGTTGCAAGTCTATGGGGACACAAAGGTGATTATAAATTGGATAAAGGGAAGCTACATGCTTGGGAATTTGCTTTTTTCTCCAACTCTGGAAACTGTAAAAGGTGGGCCAAGTTTGTTTTCCAATATATCTTTCCATCATATACATCGAGAGATAAATGCTCAAGCTGGTGATCTCTCAAAGGTTGGATTGTTATGCATGTCAATTATGTCTTAATTACAAAGTTCCAAGGAAGTATCAAACAGACTGATACTCAAATGCAAGAAGATGTCTAAAATGTCTTTTCAAAAAGCGTTGTATGAAGTACAATTCAAGAGCCTCTAGAGATGTTATTGCTGAAATATATATTCCAAAGATGGTTTATTAGGTCCTAATGAATTTCAGAGGTTGTTGTAATAGGTGGAATCCTATAAGTATCTCTTATTTGAAATTTTATGGATATGTATACTATTTTTTTGAAGTGCAGGTTTGTTGAATCAAGTAAAATCATGTAGGTTTCTCCTTCCCATTGGTTTGTTTAGGAGATTGTTGTTGTCGACTTGAACCACCAAGTCACCTAAATTCCCTTCAAATAACTCATCGCAACTCTTTTACGAAATGAAAGAACTTAAAACAACCGTACCTTGTCCAATGGCCCTTGGCTACATCCATGGTTCAAGTCAATTGTCTTGGACCCGCACTTGCCCGAGCCACAATACAATAAAGGTTTTCAATGTTGCATTGATTTATTCCTATAAAATACCTTCTTAAATTTATTTGGAAGGTGATATCTCTGACTCTAGTTTGATCATATAGAATGTTGGAGTTAGTTTTTCTCATATACTTGAACTGCCAGCAACTTTGTTTTGAGGTTTCTAGGTTCCAAGAAAGTTTTTGTAGTGTTTCATTCTTTTGTAAGACTACCAATTTAGCAGCTTTGCATAATTTATTGACCTTCTCCTGGAACACTATTTACAAGTCAAGATATTGAAGAGGGCGCATTGAACAATGAGTTTCAGGATTTGAGCGAAATAATGAAAGATTGAAATTGGATTGTTACAGGTTGGTGCAGGATAATCAGGGGGAGTATTAGAACAAAATTATTGGAACTTTGATTTGTTTTTCAAGTGTTTCCTTCAAATTTTGAGCCAGGTATGCATCTAGTGCTTATATGGTGGAAGATTTATTGTTAAAAAGGGAACACCTATCTTTGAAAGGGAATCAGTTGATAAATTTCCTGTTGGGGTTAAAAGCTAAGAAACAACTTCAAAGTTCAGAGCTGGTTCTTTTGTGATTAAAAGAATATTTGTTGATGGGAAAACTAAGTTCAACTTCAATGACACTTTCTTGTATTGGTTGTTTATGTTAAATTTATAGCAGCTACAAGAGCCATTCTCCGGGAGGATGGCAAAGACCCTAGCCAAGATCTAGGGCCCCCAGTGCACTCCTGGGGTTCTTGGTCTGGAACCAAACAGTCAGTGCCATGGAAAAAGACCCTTGTTAGGGCCCCCAGTATATGACTGGGGTTATTGGTCTGGGACCAAGCAGTAAAGACCCCTGAGAGGGCCCCCAGTATATGACTGGGATTCTTGGTCTGGGACCAAGCAGTTAAAGCCCCTAGATATGTCTAGGGCCCCTGGACATGGTCCA